>SJXQ01010338.1:274604-317698 GCA_006408695.1 Aepyceros melampus | reverse complement strand
AGCAAAAGAGACACAGATGTATAGAACAGCCTTTTGGACTCTGTGGGAGAGGGAGAGGGTGGGATGATTTGGGAGAGTGGCAGTGTAACATGTATGATATCATAAGTGAAACGAATCGCCAGTCTAGGTTCGATGCAGGATGCAGGATGCTTGGGACTGATGCACGGGGATAATCCAGAGAGATGATGTGGGGTGGGAGGGGGGAGGTGGGAGTCAGGATTGGGAGTTCATGTACACTCGCAGCTGATTCATGTCAATATATAGCAAAATGAATACAGTATTGTAAAGCAAAACAAACTAAAAAATAAAAATTAATTAAAAAATAAAATAAAGCTAAGATCCTAAACCTGTATATCCTTCTTTGAGAAACATGTTGTTGAATTTCCAAGTATTAGAAGCTTTTTCTTGTTTTCTTTACCTGTTAATGATTTACAGTTGGAGATCATTAGGGTCAGAGGACATTTAACTATATGATTTCAACTTTGAACAAATATATAAAGGTTGGTTTTATGACCCAAGATAGAGCCCATGCATACTTGAAAAGATCTGTCTTCTGCTGTTGCTATGTTGAGCATTCTGTACTATGTCAGTTAGACTGAAGAGATGATTGTGTTGCTTAGTGCTTCCATACCCTTGTTGACTTCTTATCTATTCATTCTATCAATTACTAGGAGAGGTGTGTTGAAGTTTCTAACTATAATTAGGGGCTTATTTCTGTATCTAGTCAGTTCTGGTAGTTTTATTTTATGTATTTGGCAGCTCTTTTATTTGGCACATGCACATTTAAATATTACATTATCTTGGTGAACTGGCTCTTTAATTATTACATAATCTCCTTCTTTATCCCTGATGATTTTCTTTGCCTGAAGTTTATCCAATATAATTTAGCCACTGCAGCTCTCTTTTGATTCGTATTTGCATAGCATATGCTTCTCCATTCTTTCACTTTTAACCTGCTTATACGTTTATATTTCAAATGTGTTTTTACATGTAACATATAGGTGGGTCATTTTTTTCATTCTGCCACTCTCTCTTTTAATTCATAAATCTAGATCATTTATATTTAGCACAATTCCTGGAATCTGAACAAATATGTCTGCCATTATACTATTTACTTTATATTTCACTTTTTTTATTCCTCTATTTCTCCTTTCTGGTCTTCCTATGGGTCACTTGAACACTCTGTAAGAATTCCATTCTAATTTATCTGTAATATTTTTGAGTATATCTCTTTGTACTGTGCTTTAAGCACTTCCTATAAAGTTGTACACATAGTGAATGGTGTGGCTAATATTGGAACCAAAGGCTGTATTCCAATGTAATAATAAATTCTCCCAAATTATGGAAGTCAAAAGAAAGTAACTGTCTCAATTTTCATCCACCAAAAGTAACAAAACCTTCCAGCATTTGGGTAGGAGGATGCTAATGATACTTCAGTAATAAGCCTGTGCCTCCTGAGATGGCCAAAGGGAAAGTCATTTCTCCTAAGGAGGGATCTCCTCCTTGTTCTCTTTAGCATGAAGCCCCCTTTGTTGTGGCAACTAAGAACCATCTGAATAAGCCAATAATCACTGTGCTTTCTAGCATAAAGGCAATGCTGATTCAAGTTTGCTGAAGAAAACCTCATCTACAACACCTCAGACCTCTTCTTTTCTGGAACAGAGACAACTTCAACCACCCTGTGCTAGGGGCTTCTCTATATGGCCCTGAACTCCAAAATCCAAGGTCAGTGCATCAGTGGGTGGACCTGGCCCAGGTCAGTATGCTTCCATAAATCAGTTCATATAAATCTAAATATTCCTAAATGGAAATTGGATTCACCGTCACTAATAATGAGAAGAAACTGAGGCTCAAAGAGCTTTAGGATCTCACAGCAGACATGTTGTGGAGCAAGAGTTTACCACCAGATTTGTCTCATAACCAGGGCCCACTTCCCACTCACATACCTCCCTGAGGAGCTAGTCTGAAGAACCTACTATAGCTTTAGCCATTATGATCCTGGTTATTCCATTCTTTAGTTTGACCAGGCTGCATGAAAGTTATGGGAAAATAGAAAATAGAAGCTCCTCTGCTTTTTTCAGAAAAAGTCCAAGCTGAGATTGACAGCATGCTTGGCCAGTCACAACAGCCAAACTCAGCCGCTCCAGACTCCATGCCCTACACCAGTGCTGTCATCCGAGAGATGCTGAGAATGGAAAACATCGTCCCCATGAATGTGCCCCAGGAGGTGGCACTGGACAGCACTTTGGCTGGATACCACCTGCTCAAAGTAATTAGAGGTTCACTAACAGCAAAGTCTTCAAGCTCCTATTGTAAATAGTAGGAATCTTAACTAGAAAAGTCACATGTATTTTTATCTTAAGGGAACACTTAAATGGAAGGAGAGATGTATTACTGTTGATGTGATACCAGATTTTTTTTCTTCTCTTGGTGTCCTTAGAAAATTAGTTCAAATAAATGTTAACAGGTGTTGTGGTGAAGAAGGTGGATTCCTAGGTCAACCATGTTCAGGCAAAGATTGGCTTTTCTTTGCTGTGAAATTTCCCAGTGCTTTTGCTGTGTGATGTGCATTGTTAGAGCTTCCTGGTGGTGCTAGTGGTAAAGTGGAGCTAGGAGATGCTAGACAGCTTTGCTGTCTCCTGCAAAGCAGGAGACTCAGGTTCCATCTCTGGGTTGGAAAGATCCCCTGGAGGAGGGCACAGCAACCCACTCCAGCATTCTTGTCTGGGAAAGTCCATGAAGAGAGGAGCCTGGTGGGCTACAGTCCTTAGAATTGCAAAAAGTTGGACATGACAAGCGACTTAGCATGCACACATGCAAGCACATGCATTGTTAGTACTTGTTGAGATATAGCAGGCAGCAATTCTCAGTCAGCCTTTGCCATGAGGTCCTTTTCTTTGCCTTGGGAGAACTCCTCACAGGGACCTGCCACACTTACTTTGGAAAATTCTCCTTCGCAATCCTGGGACTATAGAATGTTGAAATATGAATACATATTTGAGATCACCTGAACCAACATTACATTAAACTGGTGTTTCCAACATAATATCCCCAAAGGCATTTCTCCAGCTTTAACTTAGAGCCCCTTAATGAGATTACCTCACAAGGGAAAAGAATCCAAGCTTTTGCAGCATTAAGTATTAAAAACAGAAAAGAATTGTTAAGCAATGATTATGTGCCATGGACTATAAAGGTTCTTTCAAAATGTTTTTATCAGTCTTCAGAATAATTCTGTTATCCTCCTTTTAGAAATTAGAAATTCAGGCTCAGAGAATGATTAATCTTGCATTTGAATTCTTAACAACAAAGTGACCAGAGCTGGGTTCCAGAAACAAACCTGTTTTGATTTCCAGGCTCATCTTTTTCTTACTATATACATATTCTCTCCACAGGAGCTGTTTTACTTTGACTTTGGAAGAGTCTCCCTGCAATTGTTCTCAGTGATTCCCTGTTAAATTTTCGGTCCTCTCCAAGGCAATTCTGCTCTCACTCTGCCCACACCCTTCTTAACCATCTCAGCAGACAGCTCTCCTGTGCCCCTAGTGCCCTCTCTGCACACTGCACATCACCTTGGTCCATCTCTGAGGATCCACTGCAGTTTTTCTGAGTCCCTCTTGTGTGTGGAACCTGGGGTTGTTCTCAAAGCAAAACCAGAGAACTTCCCCATTGTGTTTCCCTTGGTCACCATCACTGCAAACCGGGGAAAACATCTTTTTCTGCAGTGAGTGCATTTACCATTTTCTTGCTGATTGACTATCTTGTGTACGACATTGGGAGCTAAATGATTTCACAAATGACATGTGCATATACATGGCAATTGATTTAGCTCCAGGGAACCATTCCATCTCAACAGACTGGTTCTAACGGGTTTTCTTTTCTAATATATTGTTCTGTGAGGCCCAGTGAGCCCAGTGATTTTTAATAACAACTTGAATAATCACCCTGGTGGGGGGGGTGTCATGGGCAGTGCTTCTCCACGCAGCCACAAGCTGAGGAGTGCCAGTCCTCTGCATGCAATTTTCTATGAGCAACAGAAACTGGACTGAATGCAAAGGGAAAAAGAGGGGGAAGAGGATACTGAGGTAAGCCAGAGTCTTGCCCATGGATATGCAATGAGAGTGCTCCTCAAGTTGTGTAAGGATTAGGTCCCACAAAGCTGGGGTCTTGTCAGTTAGCTCAGGAGGGTAGGGTAAGAGTTTGTGGGCTTAACCCTTCTTATGTAAACATAAAAATCACAATTATCAATTGAACAATCATTGACCAAAAAAAAAAGAAAAGAAAGTTACCAAAGATATACTACATACAAAGACAAAGAAGAAGCCACAAGAAGATGTTAGGAAGGGCACAAGTGCAGTAAAATCAAATCCCATCCCCATCAGGTGGGCAACCTGCAAACTGGAAAGCAATTATATTAATAACAAAGAAGTTCTATCACAGATGTAAAAGTCCTGAGCACAGTATAAGGCTTCCCAGCCTGGGGGTCTGGTAACAAGAGGAGGAGCCCCCAGAAAATGCAGCTTTGAAGACCAGCAGCTTTTGAACCCAGGAACTCTACAAGGCTGTGCAGGAAAAAGAAACTCATTATATGAAGAGCACACCCAACGTCGTGTGCACACCAGAACTCAGGGAATAAGCCAGTGACCTCATAGGAGACTGGACCAGACCTACCTGCTAGTATGGAGGATCCCGTGCAGAAGCAGGGGGTCAGGGACAGCTTTGGCTCACACGAGGGGTAAAGACACTGGCAGCGGCAGCTTCAGCCAGTACTCACTGGCATGAGGATGCCCAGAGGCTGCCATGAAAAGAGGCATGGAAAGAAGTGGGAAGAAATGGCATGACTGAGAAACTAAAAGAAATGTGATGAAGTGGGAATGCAGGCAGAAGGACAGTGGCTCACACAGGGGGCAGGTGATGTGTCCATCCAAGAGAGATGGGAACTATTGAAGGGCATCTATAAAGGTCCAGGTGTAGTGGGTGGGTAGGAGTGGCATAATAAAATCATGTCCAAAACTAACTCTGCTTTCAGTGTGTTGAGTACATTGATGGGAAAGAGAAGATGGGCATGAATGGGGCTACTGTAGGAGGGTGAGCAACTAAGGTAGTAACTTGGACCAGGTTGTGGTTGACATAAAATGCCAGTGTTAGAATCAAGAGAAATCTCAAGTGAAATTGACCAGCACAGTGAAGAATGGAACAAAGGCAGAATGAGGGAAAGCGAGGCTCTAAGGAGGACTCCTGGATTTCTTACTGCATTCCAGGAAGGACAGTGGTTCCTTCCACTGGGTGACCTGATTCTATTATTAAACCTTCTATGGAGTGTGCTAGATAATGGATGGAAGTTAGTGGGAGAAAGTTAGATGAATGAGATATTTTTCATGTTGTAGAAGCTCCCATAGTTACCTCTTCACTGAGCAGCTCAGTTGATTTTGGTCCAGAACTACCTGCCCATTGTCACATTATTCATCCATGTTGCATACATGTTCATTGATACATACATGTTCTCTCCCAAGATCTACATGAAGTCCCTCCAGAGATCCATTCTTTACTCAGAAGTAATCACAGTCCCCTGATAAAATTCCCAGCAGTTAATTCCAGTCCATCATCTTAAGCTTTCCCATGGCAAAGAGCAAGGTCCTAGGGCTGGGCTCAGAAGGTGGAGGGTTGGGGATGCTGAGGGACTTCAGGGTGCTGTCAGCCTTGTGTGGGAACCTGGGGAACTGCTGCCCCTTTGCACACGTGTGTTGTGTGTGTCAAGTCTTTCTGAGTCTCTTCTGCCTTCTCCAGGGTACTATGGTGCTGACCAACCTGACTGCACTGCACAGGGACCCCGCAAAGTGGGTCACCTCCAACACGTTCAATCCAGAGCATTTTCTGGAGAATGGACAGTTTGAGAAAAGGGAATCCTTCCTGCCTGTCTCAATAGGTGAGTAGCAAGATATAGGCATCTGAAAATCGAGTCCCTCTCTCTGCCCTTGCCTACTCTTCTCCTTATGATGCTTTGCTTTCATTGGAACATCTCCAGAGAGCCCTGCCCAACGTGACTCACTCTTGCTGTGGTTGCATCTCAGGATTCCTTGGGTGGAGCATCACCGGGACCCATGCTCTTACTTCCTAAGCTCTGACTTGATTCTGGTGACGATTTCAGCTTAAAGTTGTTCTGTCTCCCAGAACACTGGGAACAGAAGCTTAGCCTCTGCCTGCTACCCACAGAGAAGGTTGGAACATTGCCATCTTTATAGGATTTTAAATGATCCAAGATCTTTTTATGGTGGCATACTCCATAGTAGCTCGAGGGCTTCCCGAGTGGCTCAGATGATAAAGAATCTGCCTGCAGTGTAGGAGACCTGGGTCCAATCCCTGCATCAGGGAAGATCCCCTGAAGATAGGAATGGCTACCCATTCCAGTATTCTTGCCTGGGAAATCCCATGGACAGAGGAGACTGGCAGGCTACAGTTCATGAGGTCTAAGGAGTCGGACACGACTGAGTGACAGACACTTTCACTTTGCTTCTCTGGTGGCTCAGATGGTAAAGAATCTGCCTGCAATGCAGGAGACCTGGATTTAATCCCTGCGTTGGGATCAAAACTAAAGCTAACTGCTAAGAAAGGGATGGAGGAGGCACCAGTAAAGGGGCTACTTCTTTATCACTATGGGCAACACAAGTGACTCTAGGTGCCATGGACGTACTAGATGAGATTCTATTCTATATATTCTTTCTGAAAGGTCTTTTTGCCTCTTTAATTTCCATTTTAACCTTTTAAAAATCCAGTTAATATATTTACAGGGTGTGCAACCGGAAATGTATAAAGAATGCAGAGATATTCTCTCACATTTCCAGTTCATCCAATTGCAAAAGGCTGTAACTCTTAACAGTATGAAATAAGAAAAATTCTTCATATATACCAGATAATTAATTAAATGTGCTCTTGAGATCGTTTCAAATATTTTCCAAAATCCTTGATTGTGTAAATGTTTCCTGAGTACCTATTATGTGTCAAGTATTCAGCCTGGAGGATATGACCATGATTAGGTAGGAAAAAAAAAAAATGCAACTCTCATGGACCATATATTGTAGTGTAATCTCACAAGGTCCAAATTCCAGTCACCACGTTGGGGATAAGGAAGGACTCTGAAGCTTAGCAGGGTCAAGAATGGTACCTACAGTCATAAAGCTCACAGGGGCAGAGTTAGAACTCAATGTTAACCAGGTTTATCAAATATAAAACCTGAGTTCGGAATGTGACATGATTAGATGCATAATTTAGGAAAATAACTGGCACTGGTGAAAGTTAAATTGGAGACAAGTAAGATTTATGTACATAATTACCATCAACAATGATGAAAGTGATGACCACACGATGTATAGGTTAAGTGCTATGGAAAGATTATACGTACCTCTTTCATTTTGAAGAATATTTCTAAAAGGACAGACAGTAATCCATATTTGATGTTACTCTTATTTCCTTTCTACATCAGTCCAATTTATATTGTCTACTGTATAATCTGTAATTTAAGATAAACCTTAGGAAACAGTTTCCAACTTTAAATTAAAAGGATCTCTATTAACAGCTACAGCATCATTGCTTTCATTTCATTTTAGTTTGCTTTGCCTTTCACTTAAAATTCGTACAAAAACAAAAAGTGTGCCCTTCCTAGCAATATCTCCCCAAAATAATGACTATATGCCACAGTGATTTGGCACTCTGAAATTCATAATGGTTTTCTTATGATTAATTTCAATTAATATAGACTGATTTTTTGGTGACCGCATCATTTTGCTAATCATGCCAAAAAGGCACAGAAAGGGAGGGACTGGAATTTGACCCCATGTATACATGATGCAGAGCCCAGGCTTTCCTGCTGTAGGACACTGTCCTGCGTGTATCTGGACTGATTCTGATTAGATCTTCTGTGTCTTTCTTCCTCTGGTTCTGTGCCACCTTTGCTCACTTGGGCAAGTCACTTTCTAACACGAAAGCTTATATGAGATGCAGGAAAACCTTTCAGTCTTCCCCTCTACAAAAGCTTCATGTTTCCTGTTACAGTAAAAAGTTTCAGTTGTTTAAGAATTATAATCATTCTTGTTTCTTTTGTTGTGGTGGTTATTGAGAGGTGTTACATATAGCTCTAATTATAGATTTTATTTGCGAGCAAGTTATCTTATTTAATACTTAGAGCAATTGAATTATTAACAGTTAATGAGGACAGGGATCAGAGTCTCCTTTCTCAGTGTAAGGAAATTAGGATTAAAAGAGAGTTATTTCTCATCCAAGGTAATGTGCCCAAGGAATTGGCAGAAAATGGCCTAATGCTAAAGTTTTCTTTTGTTTTAATTTTTATTGAAGTGTAGTTGATTTATAATGTTATGTTCATTTTGGATGCACAGAAAAGTGATTCAGTTATACAAACATATATATCCTTTATCTGGGTTATTACAAAATATTGAGTATAGTTCCCTGTACTATACAGTAGGTCCTTGTTGGTTATGTATCAAGTTCTAACCGAGTGTTCTAAAACAATAATAGTGTAGCTCATTTTCCCATTTAAAAGCCCTTCATTTTACCATTCACCGAGTTCATATCATATGTATCAATTATTATTTTAAGTCACTGAGTTTTCCACCTTTGTAATGTAGCAATATAATAGGTGTACATTATTGCTCACAAGTCTACAGTTGAGCTGGGAGCTCCTTGATCTTAGCTGGGCTCTCCTGTCTGTGTGGAAAGTCAGTTGGCTGAGGCTGATCTAGGATGACCTCGGCTGGACAATGGGGCTCTTTTCCAATTTTTCTCTCCAGGAAAATAGCCCAGCTGGTGTACATCTGGAAGATAAGACCCTGCAAGGAAGAAAAGCACACAGTGCTTCCTAAGGGTCAGGCTTGGAATAGGTAACCATCACTCCTACTGCTTTCTGGGTCCGTGCAGCTCATACTGTGAGCCCTCGTCCAAGGAAAAGGGAAAATAGCACAATTTTTAGGGAAGAGCTATGAAATCACATTGTGAATGATGTGGATTCAGGGAGAGGGGGGAAATTGGAGCCAGTGTTGAAATCAGGTGATCTCACTGTCTGTCTTTCTGCCTGAGTGAAATTCAGAGAAGGCAAGCATTTGGGGATGCTATCAGTCATGACAGAATGAGGTCTAGCTAAACAGAACAGCAAATAGAAACTCCAAACTCCACTGAGTCAGTGTCAACACCCCTGTCAGGTTCATTCCTACCATACTCCCATCTTTGGAGCACAATTGCTTTCCTTCATTCTTGATCCAGTACTTTGTAAAGAAAACTTACTTGAAGGAATGGTATGTATACAGTTCCTTCCCTTTCCTTAGAAAAAAACAGTCAGGTATGGGGTTAGGACATATGCACAGTCAGGGCAGATGACAAAGGGATTATTGCAAACTTATATTTTATTTTCTTCATTTCAGTTTTTCCCTTTTGATCCAACAAAGCAGCAGACAGTTTCATGAAAGGCAAGAGGTTGAGTCCTCATTTAAAAAAAAAAAAAGTCATTGGATCATAGCAACAAGATTTGAAAGATCTTTTAAAAAACAAAAACTCTAGGTCAATTCTTTAATTCCTAGACAGGTAATTGATGTGTTTGCTAGTGATGGCCAGTTACTGGAAGCACCAAGGAAAAGTTCCATGTTTCATATAATCCAGAATGAAGCCTTGAAATAAGGTAGCCCTGCTTTTCATGATTTTAAGATCAAATTCTCATCTCCTGTCTTACTGGTATCCTGCCCAGCCACATAACATACTTAGGAGAGAAATTATTTCTCCAGTTTGAAAGTGAGAATGGTTTTGTTCGGTGAGAATAAGCTGTTTAGTTATAGCCCAGAGCTGGTCCAGTACTCCAACACTGGCTCCTGACTCTGCAGCTCCAGTTTTCTCACAATATCTGGACTCTCCTAGAATTGGCGGTATTTCCAATGCAGCTGGTTTCGTGCCATTTGAAAAAATTTCCTCATTTGCTGCAATGTTAACCAATTTTCTCAGTGTTCTATTAGTAACTGGTAAAGAGGTCAGAATGAGAGGAACAGAGATAATTAGACTTGTGCTGCTGGGAAACACAGGCATAAAATTATATTAAAATGGCATAATTCTGAAACATACTTCAGTTTATTAAACACTTTTACAGATATTCTCTAATTCTATTTCTCAACACTGGTTACAGGCAGAAGACAAAATAGAGACAGACTACATTAACTATTTTTCAAGAATATGTCATTACATGGGGAAATACAAAGTAGCAAAAGCAGCACCCAGAATTAAATACAGAGTAATCCCAGTGATGGTGTGTAGGAGAATCTTTACAGAAACAGTGAGGAAATATGTCAAATGTTAACAAAGCTTTTCTCTGTATTTGCGGATTATGCTGCTGCTGCTGCTAAGTCGCTTCAGTCGTGTCCGACTCTGCGCGACCCCATAGACGGCAGCCCACCAGGCTCCCCCGTCCCTGGGATTCTCCAGGCAAGAACACTGGAGTGGGTTGCCATTTCCTTCTCCAATGCATGAAAGTGAAAAGTGAAAGTGAAGTCGCTCAGTCGTGTCCGACTCTTCGCAATCCCATGGACTGCAGCCTATTATCTTTATAATTTTCGCAACTTTTTTTCACTTTTGCTTTGAACATGTATTAATTAGGGAGAAACCAAGTTGTTATAAAACACCCATAAGAGAGATGGTGGTAGAGCCCAGTGTGGGGTGTTCTAGCCCAAGTCCGGGAGGAGGGCATCATGAAGGGGAGAGGTTTGGGGAAGCCTGGAGCAGGTGACTCACAGGTGGGATTAGATGGGGTCAGCCCTGCACAGGGGCCCTGGCAGGGAGATTCCCAGTCATGAAGGAGGGAAATGTGATATAGAGAAGATTCCTCGTACCTGAGAAACTTTGATCTGATGTTCACTTTCTTATACGTCTCAGCAGTTTTCTTTTGAAGATTGAGAAAAATTAAAACAGAATTCTGCTTTTTGTCTCTTTTTATAATTATCGCTTGCTAATGGATTTTTGAAAGACTTTAGACTAGATGTCATTTGCAGGTCAACCCAACCCCTCTCTTGTTCTATCCACAGCCTGTACCTTCTTCACCCTGTTCCTCAGCAGCCTAACCCCTGAAGCAATGTAGTGTGTGATTGTGTATTTAGCTCCCTGGGCTTAGGTTAACCCAGGTGGTTGTGATCAAATAAGTCGAGTACATAAAGGCCCGGGGCTGGGCAGACACTCCCTTTGCTCAGGATTTGCAAGAAGAGGTAGAAGGTTTCACTCCTTGCTTTTACAGACACCACCTGAACAGGTAACTCATTTTTTTGTCTTTCAGGAAAGTGGGTGTGCCTTGGAGAACAATTGGCCAGAACTGGCCTGACAACAAGGACCTGAGCCTGAAGTTCAGAGTGAAACTGACCCTCGCCCCAGTCAGCCACTGGCTCTGTGCTATTCCTCAGGCCAGAGATGTCAGGAGGAGCAGGGGAAGGAAAGCAGGAAGGATGGGCCTGTTCCTCCCCCTCCCACACACCCAAGGCAGGGTGCCTGCTCAGAAGTGAGGGACCAGCACCCAGTGACTCTGGGACAGGTCATAGGAACTGGACTCAGAGGAAACTGAATCCAAACCCCAGCTTTACCATCTCCATTGGGGCCTTGAACAAATCAATTATATTGTGAGTGATTTCATTTTCATCCAGAGGATTTAAAGTGGACGATGGTTCCATCTCTAAAGGGAAAAATGCTATAAAGATCAGAGGAAATAATGGGCTTTAAGTAGCTTGGAAGTCGTAAAGCACATCATGAAAGTGACAGCTGTGATCTGCCTCCTTCCCGCCCCCTTCCTTACACAGGGATTTGTTCTGGCCTGCTGTGGTGGCCTGGGTCACCTTGACTGCTTGTGTGCTCAGTCATGTTTTTGTGACTCCATGGACTGTAGGCCACCAGGCTTCTCTGTCCTTGGGCTTCTCCAGGCAAGAGTACTGGAGTGGGTTGCCATTTCCTTCTCCAGGGGATCTTCCCAACCCAGGCATCTCCTGTACTGTCAAGATGATTTTTTACCACTGGGCCACAAAGTGGTGCCCATTAGTGGATAAGAGTTAGAAGTTAGGCCCTGGGGTAGCAGGGAGGTCGCCCATTAAGGCCCTCACACATGATAGCACCAGGCAGGCTTATTCTGCTTCTGCCTCAGACTGACGCCTGGGAAGTCAGTAGGGCAGGTAGATTCCTGATTGATAGGCAGTTTTATGGAGAAGAGGTTTTCTGGTTTATCTAAGGAAACACTACCTTGGCCTCAGACATCACAGCCAAGAAGAATGTCACCACATTTAACCGAACATGGAAAGCCAGTTTGGGGGAAACAGATGTGGAAATATTTTCTGTCTTTGAGGTAAGTTCTTACTTTAAATCCTCTCTCATGCATTTATTCACAGCCCCCATGTTGGTGCTAACAACACGGTGGGTGTGATCTTTTCTTGAAAATTGATTGTCAGTTTTTTATTGACAAGTATTAAGCTGGTAGGCTCCAGCCCATGGGGTCGCAAAGAGTCGGACACAACTGAGTGACTAACACACACACACACA
This sequence comes from Aepyceros melampus, assembly GCA_006408695.1. Classification (NCBI taxonomy): domain Eukaryota; kingdom Metazoa; phylum Chordata; class Mammalia; order Artiodactyla; family Bovidae; genus Aepyceros; species Aepyceros melampus. The sequence goes on along the minus strand of SJXQ01010338.1, from coordinate 305,143 downwards.
CACACACAATTCTCAGCCTAAACACAACTGATGAGTATTGGTAGAGTATAGAATTAAACAGATGCAGGAATCATGATCATCCCTCCTGTGGGGTCACTGAGGGGAGAAAATGGCACCAACTAGAGGGCCAGTTCCCACCAAGAGTCCCTAGGGTTTGGATACCAACCCAAGTAGACACACAATGAAACCTGCAAAACTGCACTAAACCTTATAGAAAGCCTTTTTTCCTAAGGCTGTTAGAATTAAGGCATTTAAATAGCTCAGAATGAATGGGGCCATGAGGACATGGGGCTTTTCATTTTGTCACTTGTGATTCAGAGAAAACCTAAATCAGTGGGCACCATTAGAAAGAGAGACAGAAGGAGGGGTGGAGAGCAGGAGAAACAGAGGGAGAGAATCTGACTGGAGGTAGCCTGGGTCTGTCAGAGCCAACTGAAAGTCCAAGAGGAATGGTTATGCTTCCTAAAGTGCGTGGGGAGGATTTGCGCTGCAGTAGACGGTGAGAGCCCCAGCTGCCACCCAAATGCACTTTCTTTGCAATCTCCTGGAGAGCTGCATCTCTGGAAAGCACCACAAATGAGACTTTGAGATCAAAAGGAATCAAACAGAACTTGAATTTACCAAACATGTGAGACCTTGTATTCCACTCTTGTTTCCTCCAATCAGGTCATCTCTCTAGTAGACTGAGAATTGCCCAAAATGCTTTTCATCATGTGCTCAGTCTCCTAAACTGGAAGGTATATAATTTTGTTGAGACATCTCTGCGATCCCTTCCTGCTCTGCTGCACATTTTGCGTGAGTCTAGAAGGACAAGCATTTACCAACTCCCTGTGGAATCAGTTGTAAACCCATCAACAGTCATCCTGCGGAATAGATGAAGTGAGAGCCAGACCCAAATAGAAAGAAAGAAAAAAAGTGAAGTCTCTCAGTAGTGTCCAAGTCTTGGTGACCCCATGGACTGTAGCCTACAAAGCTCGTCTGTCCATGGGATTTTCCAGGCAATATTACTGGAGTGGATTGCCATTTCCTTCTCTAGGGGATCTTCCCAACCCAGGGATCAAACCCGGGTCTCCCACATTGTAGACAGATGCTTTATCATCTGAGCCACATAGAGTGTGACCACTATTTACCAGGAAGCTTAGGGACACAGGATGGGGTGCAGCTGAACTTTCTGGCCATGCAAAATGTCTCTTATTTCTTCAAAGCTCATTCAGTTCAGTTCAGTCACTCAGTCATGTCCAACTCTTGGCGACTCCATGAATCAGAGCACGCCAGGCCTCCCTGTCCATCACCAACTCCCAGAGTCTACCAAAACCCATGTCATTGAGTCGGTGATGCCATCCAGCTATCTCATCCTCTGTCATCTCCTTCTCCTCCTGCCCCCGATCCTTCCCAGCATTAGGGTCTTTTCCAATGAGTCAACTCTTCACATTGGAGAGGGCAATGACAACCCACTCCAGTACTCTTGCCTGGAAAATCCCATGGACGGAGGAGCCTGGTAGGCTGTAGTCCATGGGGTTGCTAAGAGTCAGACACCACTGAGCGACTTCACTTTTGCTTTTCACTTTCATGCATTGGAGAAGGAAATGGCAACCCACTCCAGTGTTCTTGCCTGGAGAATCCAAAGGATGGTGGAGCCTGGTGGGCTGCCATCTATGTGGCTGCACAGAGTTGGACATGACTGAAGCGATTTAGCAGCAGCAGCAGCAGCAGCAGCAGCAGCAGCAGCAACTCTTTGCATGAGGTGGCCAAAGTACTGGATTTTCAGCTTCAGCATCACTCCTTCCAATGAACACCCAGGACTGATCTCCTTGAGGATGGACTGGTTGGATCTCCTTGCAGTCCAAAGGACTCTCAAGAGTCTTCTCCAACATCACAGTTCAAAAGCATCAATTCCTTGGCACTCAGCTTTCTTCACCATCCAACTCTCAAATCCATACATGACTATTGGAAAAACCATAGCCTCGACTAGATGGACCGTTTGTTGGCAAAGTAATGTCTCTGCTTTTAACTATACTATCCAGGTTGGTCATAACTTTCCTTCCAAGGAGTAAGCATCTTTTAATTTCATGACTGCAATCACCATCTGCAGTGATTTTGGAGCCCAAAAAATAAAGTCTGACACTGTTTCCACTGTTTCCGCATATATTTCCCATGAAGAGATGGGACCAGATGCCATGATTTTCGTTTTCTGAATGTTGAGCTTTAAGCCAACTTTTTCACTCCCTTCTTTCAATTTCATCAAGAAGCTCTTTAGTTCCTCTTCACTTTCTGCCATAAGGGTGGTGTCATCTGCATATTTGAGGTTATTGATATTTCTCCCAACAATCTTGATTCCAGCTTTCAGTCCAGCGTTTCTCATGATGTACTCTGCATATAAGTTAAATAAGCAGGGTGACAATATACAGCCTTGACGTACTCTTTTTCCTATTTGGAACCAGTCTGTTGTTCCATATCCAGTTCTAACTGTTGCTTCCTCACCTGCATATAGGCTTCTCAGGAGACAGGTCAGATGGTCTGGTATTCCCATCTTTTTCAGAATTTTCCACAGTTTATTGTGATCCACACAGTCAAAGGCTTTGGCATAGTCAATAGGGCAGAAGTAGATGTTTTTCTGGAACTGTCTTGCTTTTTCCATGATCCAGCAGATGTTGGCAATTTGAACTCTGGTTCCTCTGCCTTTTCTAAATCCAGCTTGAACACCTGGAAATTCATGGTTCATGTATTGCTGAAGCCTGGCTTGGAGAATTTTGAGCTTTACTAGCATGTGAGATGCAATTGTGTGGTAGTTCCAGCATTCTTTGGCATTGCCTTTCTTTAGGATTGGAATGAAAACTGACCTTTTCCAGTCCAGTGGCTACTGCTGAGTTTTCCAAATTTGTTGGCATATTGAGTGCAGCACTTTCACAGCATCATCTTTCAGGATTTGAAATAGCTCAACTGGAATTCCATCACCTCCACTAGCTTTGTTTGTAGTGATGCTTTCTAAGGCCCACTTGACTTCACATTGCAGGATGTCTGGCTCTAGGTGAGTGATCACATCATCATGATTATCTGGGTTGTGAAGATCTTTTTTGTACAGTTCTGTGTATTCTTGCCTCCTCTTCTTCATATCTTCTGCTTCTGTTATGTCTGTACCATTTCTGTCATTTATTGAAACTATCTTTGCGTCAAATGTTCCCTCAGTTCAGTTCAGTCGCTCAGTCATGTCCTACTCTTTGCGACCCCATGAATCGCAGCATGCCAGGCCTCCCTGTCCATCACCATCTCCCGGAATTCACTCAGACTCACGTCCATTGAGTCAGTGATGCCATCCAGCCATCTCATCCTTGGTCATCTCGGTATGTCTAATTTTCCTGAAGAGATCTCTAGTCTTTCCCATTCTGTTCTTTTCCTCTATTTCTTTGCATTGATCACTGAGGAAAGCTTTTTTTTTTTTAATCTCTCCTTTGCTATTCTTTGGAACTCTGCATTCAGATGGGAATATCTTTCCTTTTCTCCTTTGCTTTTCACTTCCCTTCCTCTTACAGCGATTTGTAAGGCCTCCTCAGACAGCCATTTTGCTTTTTTGCATTTCTTTTCCATGGAGATGGTCTTAATCTTTGTCTCCTGCACAATGTCATGAACCTCTGTCCATAGTTCATCAGGCACTCTGTCTGTCAGATCTAGTGCAAAGCTCATTAAGAGATTGAAAATATGAACTCTCAACCTGTAAAAGCATCACACAAGGGTTTTGTTTTTGACACTCTTGTAAGTCCCTTATTCCTCATCTATTTTGGAAGCTCCAGGTGCCCTTTCCCTATTCCTTTGTGTCTGTGTCTGACACATATTGTGGCAGCATATGACATGTTCTGTGACATGTGGATGAGACATATTTTCCTGAAAAGCACCCCAGGCTGTGAATATTCCCTCATTGCTATCAGCATTAGAGACACTGACATGCATGGACTTCTGTGTTATTTAAAGTTAGGTTGGATGTTAATCTCTTACAAGTAGATGAGGAGCCGGGCACTCAGGATACCCTGAGTTGTATAGAAATGTGTTCAGGTCAGGCATGACTGGAGGACATGCACAAGGGAGGGGTCCAGTAGAGGAGCCACTTCCCGGGCCCCTGTGTGTTTACAGACAGGAGGTGGGAGCTGGCAGATGACTAAGAAACAAGGATGGCTTCCTGGATGTTTCCATATTAGACCTGAGAACTCAAGAGTCTACCTGCACATCAAGATCTTCTCTCTGTGATCTAACTTAAGCCTGCTTACTCAAAGCTACCAAGAAAAAAGGACAAGGGCACTGAAGATGAGGGTCCAGGGACATTGGTCCATATCAATCATCCCAAATTCCAATCTATATTTTCTGTTCTTAAGAAGATGAGACTATTGTGTTTCAAATTTCTTCCCCTGTTTCTTATAAGGGAGTCAAGTCATTGCCTGCAGGAGGTATATATATATATATATATATATATATATATATATTTTTTACTTAATATATGAAATATTTATATATATATGCTTGCATGCTCACCTGCTCAGTCATGTCCAACAGTTTGCCAGGCTTCTCTGTCCATGTGTTTCTACAGGCAAGAATACTGGAGTATACTGCAGTATTCCTCCTCCAGGGTGTCTTCCCGACCCAGCAGTTGAATCAGTCTTTCCTATGTCTCCTGCATTGGCAGGCAGATTCTACATCATTGAGCCAACCAGGAAGCCCTTTTTAACATATCAGTTCAGTTCAGTCACTCAGTCATATCTGACTCCTTGTGACCCCATGGACTGCAGCATGCCAGGCCTCCCTGTCCATCACCAACTCCCAGAGCTTGCCCAAAGATGCCCATCAAGTTAGTGATGCCATCCAACCATCTCATCCTCTGTCATCTCTTTCTTCTTCTGTATTCAATCTTTCTCAGCATCAGGGTCTATTCTAATGAGTCAGCTCTTCGTATAAGGTGTCCAAAAATTAGAGCTTCAGCTTCAGCATCAGTCCTTCCAATGAATAGTCAGGACTGATTTCCTTTAGGATTGACTGGTATGATCTCCTTGCAGTCTAAGGGACTCCAAAGAGTCTTCTCCAGTGCTAAAGTTCAAAAGCATCAATTCTTCAGCGCTCAGTTTTTTTTTATGGTCTAGCTTTCACATCCATACATGGCTACTGGAAATATCATAGCTTTGACTATACCGACCTCTATGGGCAAAATAATGTCTCTTCTTTTTAATATGCTATCTAGGTATGTCATAGCTTTACTTCCAAGGACCAAGTGTCTTAATTTCATGGCTGAAGTCACCATCTGCAGTGATTTTGGAGCTCAAAAAAGAAAGTCTGTCACTGTTTCCATTGTTTCCCCATCTATTTGCCATTTGATGTGGCCAGATGCTATGATCCTCGTCTTTTGAATGTTGATTTTTAAGCCAGCTTTTTCACTCTGCTCTTCCACTTTCATCAAGAGGCTCTTTATCTCCTCTTCACTTTCTGCAATAAGGGTGGTGTCATCTGCATATCTGAGATTATTGATGTTTCTCCTGGCAATCTTGATTCCAGCTTGTGCTTCCTCCAGCCCAGTGTTTCTCATGATGTACTCTGCATATAAATTAAATAAGCAGGGTGACAATATACAGCCTTAACATACTCCTTCCAAATTTGGAACCAGTCTGTTGTTCCATGTCCAGTTCTAAGTGTTGCTTCCTGACCTGCATATAGGTTTCTCAAGAGGCAGGTCAGGTGGTCTGGTATTCCCATCTCTTCAGAATTTTCCACAGTTTATTGTGATCCACACACTCAAAGGCTTTGGCATAGTCAATAAAGCAGAAATAGATGTTTTTCTGGAACTCTCTTCCTTTTTTGATGATCCAGCAGATTGTTGGCAATTTCATCTCTGGTTCCTCTGCCTCTTCTAAAAAAAGCTTGAACATCTATCTGGAAGTTCACAGTTCACGTATTGCTCAAGACTGACTTGGAGAATTTTGAGCATTACTTTACTAGTGTGTGAGATGAGTGCAATTGTGTGGTAGTTAGAGCATTTTTTGACATTGCCTTTCTTTGGGATTGGAATGAAAACTGACCTTTTCCAGTCCTGTGGCCACTACTGAGTTTTCCACATTTGCTGGCATATTGAGTGTAGAAAACCCTAAAGATCACACACACACACACACATACACACACACACACACACACACACACACACACACAACTTAGTAATAATAAATGAACTCTGAAAAGTTGCAGGATACAAAATCAACCTACAGAAATCATTTGTGTTTCTGTTCATTGACAACAGCCATCTGAAATGACTCGGTGTTTATTTCTTTTTTAAACCTTCAGTGGTTGTCTTATAGCATACATTTCCAACTGGTTCAAATACCCATCTTCAACTAGTACTACACTGTTTGATTGATATTTTCCTAATTTCCTAATTTTCCTAATTCCTCTCTCCTGTCCTTTCCAACACTGCATTATTCATATCACTTATCTCTAAGCTAGAATCATAAATACATTATTGCTATTTCTATTTTGAATAAACGCTTATCCATCAGATCAATTTAGAAAAACAAAACAAGAGACTTAATACATCTTAATTTGTTTTTTCCCTAATAGTCTTCCTTTATTTGGATCTGGGTGTCTGACCTATATATCTTTCCTTCTTTCTGAAGAACTTACTTTAACATTTCTTGTAAGGCAGGTCTTTTGTTGTTGTTCAGTTGATAAGTCATGTCCAACTCTTTGTGACCCCATGGACTGCAGCACACTAGACTTCTCTGTCCTTCACGTCTCACAGAATTTGCTCAAACTCAAGTCCATTGAGATGGTGATGCCATCCACCCCTCTCATCCTCTGTTGCCCTCTTCTCCTCCTGCCTTCGATCTTTCCCACCATGAGGGTCTTTTCCATTGGGTTGGCTCTTAGCATCAGGTGGCCAGAGTACTAGAGCTTCAGCATCAGTCCTTCCATGAATATTCAAGGTTGATTTCCTTTAGTTTTGACTGGTTTGATCTCCTTGCTGCCAAGGGACTCTCAACAGTCTCAAGACTTCGAGAGTCTTCTCCAACACTACAGTTGGTCTACCAGCAATGCATTTTCTCAAATTATGTTTGAAAAAAATGTTTTCTTTTCCGTAACTGCTGCTGCTGCTGCTAAGTCGCTTCAGTCGTGTCTGACTCTGTGTGACCTCATAGATGGAACAAATAAAGGCATGGACATAGTTTTGTCATTGACGCAATCTTTGTAAACAGGAGATTTCAGCGCCTTGTTCCAGAGTAGCTCACAATAAATGTCAGGTGCTGTTGTTTTCCCCAAAGTTCAAGATGCTGAGCTCCAATCCTTTTGTGAGAACGTGACTGAAAAAAAAGTATCTGTGGAGCTCTCTGAGATGCAATGAAACCAAAAACCTTAGGGCATCCTTGGTCTCAGAGAACGAGGGGCTCTCTAAATAGCAACAAAAACAACAACAAAATACTCCAAGCCTGGCCTTTACCAAGACCCAAGTGTGTGTTCTTTCCAGAATCCCATGGAGCCAGCTGGTGGGCAGGAGGAAGGCCGGATTTCAGACGCAAGGAGTGATGCGGGGGAGATTGGGCTGGGGCGGGCGAGGTGCGCAAGAGCTGGGGCCGGGGGGAAAGCCAGGACTGGTCTGGCTGACCTGGTCACTGGAAGCTAGGCCACGCCAGGGGCGGAGCGAATCAGAGTTGCGGGAGGAGGGAAGAAGAGCAGGAGGAGGAAAGCATCAAAGAGAAAGGAAAACCCGGGTGCACAGAGGGACGGGGAGGCGGGGCCTGGGAAGCCGGCTCGCTGGGACGCAGGGCGGTGCTGGCAGCTGGGAGACAGAGAACCGCAGGGACCTGGGCCGACTGGGGCCGCGGAAGGGGGACCAGGCGGCGCAGCCATGTTGGAGGCGCTGGGCTCGCTGGCGGCTGCCCTCTGGGCCGCGCTCCGTCCTGGCACTGTCCTGCTGGGGGCCGTCGTCTTTCTCTTCTTAGCTGATTTTCTCAAAAGGTGGCGATCAAAGAACTACCCGCCAGGGCCCCTTCGCCTGCCCTTCGTAGGCAACTTCTTCCAACCGGACTTTGAGCAGGGGCACCTGTCGCTCCAGCGGGTAGGAGCGGGCGAAGGTGCCCGCGCGCGTCCTGACCCCGACCCGCGCGACCGGGGCCGTGCCGGGTACCGAGGGCGGGAGGCCTGGGAGGGGGCACGCTCTGGAGGCTTGCTTCTCCAGGCAAGTATACGGGAATGAGTTGCTAGTCCCTCCTCCATGGGATCTTCCCAACTTAGGAATCAAACCCAGGGCTCCTGCATTGAAAGCAGATTCTTTATGGTCTGAGCCACCTAAATCCTCACCACTTGTCAACCACATTACTCCCATCCCCACAAGGATAGAGCCCCTCATCTTCAGGCTCCTCCTTCTACAATCCACTCTCAATAAAGTACTCATTTAAAAATGTCATCCTCTGCCTAGATTTTCTTAGTGCTTCCTGCTGCTTCCCAGACTTCATATTCCCTAGGAAGCCACATGGATCCCTTCTTGTAGCCTCTTTCCAGTTTATAGTCATCTCCCCTCAGGGTTCCCTAACTGTGGCCACCCTGAATTCCATATAATTCCTTTCATCACTCAACACTATCTCAAGAATCATCAGCTGCTTCCCTGCCTCTCAGCACAGGTACCTTCCTGACAGACAGCTCTGTGGTAGGTGGTTGTGATGATTAAATAAAAGGAATGTTCAATGTTAGTATAGCTTAATGTTGGTGCTCAGAATAGTTCAAGTCACCTAAGAATGCCTGGAGCACTTTCAACACAAGCTTGTATTACAAACTCAAGTCAGATGGAGATGGCTTCATCACTTTCTGTGAGAAACACCCAATTGGTAGCACTAAGTGACAGGATTAGTATATAGAATTTTAAAGCTAAGATGCTAAACCTGTACCTTTCTTTGAGAACAGTGTTGTTTAATTTCCAAGTATTGGAAGCTTTTCCTGTTTTCTTTCTGTTAGTGATTTATAGTTGGAGTTTATTTAGAGTCACAGGATATATGTTGTATGATTTTCAACTTTGAACAAATATGTAAAGGTTGGTTTTATGACCCATGACAGATACTTGAAAAATATTCTGCTGTTGTTTGGAATATTCTGTTCTGTGTCAGACCTTAAGAAATGAGTGTATCATTTAGTGTTTCTGTCTCCTGTTGACTTCTTATCTACTAACTCTGTCAATTACTAGGAGTGGCTTATAAGTCTGGTCAGTCTAGTCAGTTTGGGTCATTTTACTTTGATGACATCTCTTTTATTTGGCACATGACATTAAAATTGCTGTGTCATCTTGGTAAACTGGCTCTTAATTATTACATAACCTCCCTGTTTATCCCTGATGATTTCCTTTGCCTGAACTTTACCTGATACAGTATAGCTAAGCACTTCTCTTTTGATTAGTATTTGCATAGCATATGCTTCTCTAGCCTTTCATTTTTAACCTACTTATATGATTATATTTGAAATGAATTCTTATATATAACATATAGATGGGTCATTTTTTTCATTCTGCCAATCTCTCTTTTATTGGTGAACTTAGATCCTTTATATTTAGCAAAATTTCTGATGTGTGAACAGTTAAGTCTGACATTTTATTATTTATTTTCTATTTTTCACTTTGTTTTCTATTTCTCATTTCTGGTATTTCTATGAGTCACTTAAATATTTTGTAAGAACCCCATTTTAATGTATCTGTAGTGTTTTTGAGTACATCTCTTTGCATTCTGCTTTAAGTGCTTCCTGTGAAGCTTACAGGCTATGCATATATAGCTTGTTACATCATCTAGTGTTGTTTCCATTTTGGGCTGAGAAAACTAAAACTGTCAAGTGATTTGCATAAGTTATTCAAAATTGATAGTGGCCAAACAAGGACTTGACTCCTACACCCAGTCTCTACTTATGTTGCCTAACACTTCTTGAGATAGTTAGCAGATAATTGATTTATTCAAAGTTTCATTTATCCAGTAGATATTTATGAGGTCCTTATCATATGACAGGCATAGTACAAGAAAGTATGTGATGAAATGTGTGGTATAAATTTATGGTAACTAAATGAGGTGTTAGGTGGGTTCACTGTGAATGAGAACCCATAGGGATAATCTCTGTAGAATGTTGAAATGAACTTGCTTGAACTTGAAAGAACTGTGAGGCAAGTGGCTATATGGAGTAAAGTGGACAGTAGATTTTTAAATGGGGAGGTAACATGAGCTAAAATAAAGTCAGAAGGCAGTGAAGAAACTGGTTGATTTGTTTGACATAAGTGAAACCTTCCTTATTTCCTCCGTTTCCGAAACGTTCTCTACCATAACTGTATGGCTTATTATAGGAACATATATGTGAATAAGGAAAAAACTCTAATTGGACTAAGGATGAGAAGTGATAGATAAGGACGATAAATGTATTATGAGGATATAAATTAGGCTGCTTGTAACAAAAAGATCCCAAAATACAGTGGTGGGAAAATATTGAAATTAATTTCTCTAAACAAATAAGCTGAGATGTAGGCAGGAAGACCAGGATAGCAAGTCAGCTTTGCTCCACAAGTCCTAGTCCTAATCGTTCAGTCGTGTCTGACTCTTTGCAACCCCATGGACTGTAGCCTACCAGGCTCCTCTGTCCATGGGATTTTCCAGGCAATAGTACTGGAGTGGATTGCCATTTCCTTCTTCAAGGGATCTTCCCAACCCTGGGATTGATCCCAGGTCTCCCGCATTGTAGACAGAGGCTTTACCATCTGAGCCACCAGGGAAGAACAAGGTTATCCAAATACTCAGTGCTTCTATCTTGCCGCTCTGGTCGCACACCCCTCAACATGTGTGAGTTCTGTACCATGAAAAAGGAAAGTGGGAGGTGGTGAGAAGCAGCTTTCCTTTAAGGACACGACCCAGAAGATGCACACATCACCACTATTCACATCCCATTGGAAGTTAATTGGAAAGTAACATGGCCAGTTAATCCTTAGGGAGTTCCATCACTCAGCAGAAAAGAGGGAGAATATGCTTTCTCCATGCTTTCATTTAAGGATGAGACATACAGAGCGAGTTAGAGCTCTACTTTATGCCCACCAACTAGGCACTAAATCTCTGTGCTTTATTTTCTGAAAACTAGGAATACATTATAGGGTTGTTATAGGAACCAAACAAGTTTGTGAATATCAGTTTACCCCAGGGTAAACCAGCACATAGCCAATGCTTACTTCTATATCTACCCCCCTCCTCTTCTTCAAAAATGTATAGTAACCAACTCAAGGAAAAACCAATTGTTGATTATAAATGTGGCTTCACTTGTCTGACCTGATTGCCTCATGGACTTCATTCATCCACTCTCTAGCCACTTCCCCTCCATTTCTTTGTCAATACCTTATTAGAATTTTTTGCTAAAATGCACTCCCAAATATATCAATAAAAATAAATAATTTTCTTATTAATCTTTGTATTATGGTTGCTATCACCAGAATCCTAAAGAAGGGAATTTGTAATAGCTCTCATTTTATTCATTTAGAAGCTGAGACAGAAGAAAGTCCTATCTGTCCCTTTGAACAAGGGCTTCCACATCCCTTTGCACACAGAGTCCATTCATTCTGCAGAGGCTCTGTGGCTGTCTTCCAGGGACCTGGGAACAAAGTGACTTTCACATTGCTGTTCTCATTCTTCCTCACAGAAACTTCTTTGGAGGGAAGGGAACACACAATGCTGCTTGTGGGACTTTTGTTCCCTGTCTAGGCATCGAACCTGGGTCCTCAGCAGTGAAGGCCTGAGTCCTGATGTCCTGACCACTGAACCACCAGGGAATTCCCCCTTACATAAACTTTGAGTGAAGAACAGTTTTCTACCTTTTATAGCTGGGAAGGTGAGGCTCACAAAAATGAAGTAGCTTTCCTAAGTGCTCACAGCTAGTCAACCACAGAGTTAAGATTTCCACATGTCTCCACAGCTAGTGTACTCCCCTCCATAATTCCTCTAATGAAACTTCTGTCACCTACAGCCTGCTGAGTAAGGGGACATTCTCTCCTAGTTTAGTAGATTTGATTTACTAGGAAGTCCCTGTTCTCTACCCCAGAATTCACTAAACATACCTCTGCCTTCTCTGGTGAGTCACATGGGCTGAATTCTCTCTTTCTACTAGACTCTTAGACACTTGAGGTTAGAGACCTTGTTTATTTTATCTCTATGCCTTATTCTCAGGACACATGTGCTCACCCAATTCAAGTACATTGAACATATGAATGAGTGTGTATAATGAATGTCTATGTCCTATAATGTAGTCTAGTTAAGAGCAGAAAAAAATGGAAACAGGTAGACATATTTCCAACAGCTCAAGGTACACAGACACAAACAAAGAGACTCTCCTCAATACAAGCCTCCTGCCAGCTCCACACACCCTCCATTCCAGGATTCAGAGACATATGTATATTCAACTGTGGTTCTTCTATTTTTCAGTTTGTGAAGAAATATGGAAATGATTTTAGCACCAATTTTGGTACATTTTGTTCTCTTCTTATAACTGCTGCTGCTGCTGCTAAGTCTCATCAGTCGTGTCCGACTCTGTGCGACCCCATAGAGAGCAGCCTACCAAGCTCCTCTGTCCCTGGGATTCTCTAGGCAAGAACACTGGAGTGGGTTGCCATTTCCTTCTCCAGTGCATGAAAGTGAAAAGTGAAAATGAAGTCGCTCAGTAGTGTCCAACTCTTAGCGACCCCATGGACTATAGCTTACCAGGCTCCTCCATCCATGGGATTCTCCAGGCAAAAGTACTGGAGTAGGATGCCATTGCCTTCTCTGGTTCTTATAACTGGATTGCCCTTAGTCAAAGAAGCCCTTGTCTACCAGACCAAAACTTTGTCAACCGCCCCTTGATCCCTATTGAAAAATGTGTCTTTAACATAAAGGTAAGTTTCTTGAACACTGTATGTTTGATATTCCTATGGTCCATGAAAGGGTCTCCAATAATCCCAAGGACTAGGCTCATCATATTCTTGCCTCTCTAGGAAGCTGAGTCCCCGAATTTTTTTTGAGGGTACCCCCTCAGGAAACCTGGCAGGGTCACCCCTAATGTCAGGGATTTGGGAGAAGCCATGTTTTTTCAGATGTTTCCCAGTTTCTCTTTGAAACATTTAATCTATTAACTCTATAAGCATTCACTCCATGAAAGCCAGCTGTACCTAGTGCTAGGCACCAATGACAGAACAGTGAAGAGAACATACAAAATTCTTGATTGTTCTATAACTTACATACTATTAAGAAAAACAGTGTAAATTACCCTAATAATTTAAGGCCTCAGTGTTATGAAGATAAGAGCAGGGTTCACTTCTTACGGGTATCTAATGGGCTTGATAAAGGACAGAAATGGTATAGATCTAACAGAAGCAGAACATATTAAGAAGAGGTAGCAAGAATACACAGAACTGTACAAGAAAGATCTTCATGACCTAGATAATCACGATGGTGTGGTCACTCACCTAGAGCCAGACATCCTAAAATGTGAAGTCAAGTGGGCCTTAGAAGGCATCACTATGAACAAAGCTAGTGGAGGTGATGGAATTACAGTTGAGCTATTTCAAATCCTGGAAGATGGTGCTGTGAAAGTGCTGGACTCAATATGCCAGCAAATTTGGAAAACTCAGCAGTGGCCACAGGACTGGAAAAGGTCAGTTTTTATTCCAATTCCAAAGAAAAGCAATGCCAAAGAATGCTCACACTACCGCACAATTGCACTCATCTCACACACTAGTAAAGTAATGCCCAAAATTCTCCAAGGCAGGCTTCAGCAATACATGAACTGTGAACTTTCAGATGTTCAAGCTGGTTTTAGAAAAGGCAGAGAAGCCAGAGATCAAACTGCCAACATCCATTGGATCATGGAAAAAGCAAGAGAGTTCCAGAAAAACATCTATTTCTGCTTTATTGACCATGCCAAAGCCTTTGACTGTGTGGATCACAATAAACTGGAAAATTCTGAAAGAGATGAGAATACCAGACCACCTAACCTGCCTCTTGAGAAATCTGTATGCAGGTCAGGAAGCAACACTTAGAACTGGACATGGAACAACAGACTGGTTCCAAATAGGAAAAGGAGTATGTCAAGGGTGTATATTGTCACCCTGCTTATTTAACTTCTATGCAGAGTACATCATGAGAAATGCTGGGCGGGAAGTAGCACAAGCTGGAATCAAGTTTGCCAGGAGAAATATCAATAACCTCAGATGTGCAGATGACACCACCCTTATGGCAGAAAGTGAAGAGGAACTAAAAAGCCTCTTGATGAAAGTGCAAGAAGAGAGTGAAAAAGTTGGCTTAAAGCTCAACATTCAGAAAACGAAGATCTTGGCATCTGGTCCCATCACTTCATGGGAAATAGATGGGGTAACAGTGGAAACAGTGTCAGACTTTATTTTTCTGGGCTCCAAAATCACTGCAGATGGTGATTGCAGCGATGAAATTAAAAGACGCTTACTCCTTGGAAGAAAAGCTATGACCAACCTAGATAGTATATTGAAAAGCAGAGACATTCCTTTGCCAACAAAGGTCCGTCTAGTCAAGGCTATGGTTTTTCCTGTGGTCATGTATGGATGTGAGAGTTGGACTGTGAAGAAGGCTGAGCGCAGAAGAATTGATGCTTTTGAACTGTGGTGTTGGAGAAGACTCTTGAGAGTCCCTTGGACTGCAAGGAGATCCAACCATCCATTCTAAAGGAGATCAGCCCTGGGATTTCTTTGGAAGGAATGATGCTAAAGCTGAAACTCCAGTACTTTGGCCACCTGATGCAAAGAGTTGAGTCATTGGAAAAGACTCTGATGCTGGGAGGAATTGGGGACAGGAGAAGGGGACGACAGAGGATGAGATGGCTGGATGGTATCACCGACTCGATGGACATGAGTTTGGGTAGACTCTGGGAGTTGGTGATGGACAGTGATGCCTAGCGTGCTGCAGTTTGGGGTCACAAATAGTCGGACACAACTGAGCGACTGAACTGAACTGAATTTTCCTGAGACTCAGGAAAAACTTATGTAAGTAAATGACATTTAATAAAGTGATGAAACAATGCAGTAGAGGGGATAAAATGTAAAAGTTTCCAAGATGGGAAGATGGACAGTGAACTGAGGAATTGAAAGGTGGCCAGTGTGGGAAGCACAGGGATTAAATGGAGATAATTAAATGAAGGCGAAGCAGCTGAGTTTGGCCAGAAATAGTTCATGCAAGTTCTTTTTAAGGATGTTGCTTTTTATCCTAATAACAATGGAGGTTCTGAATGGTTTAAGTAGAGAAAGGAATCATCATATTTATATGGTACATTTTAAAGGCTTCTCTAAGCTGCAGTGTCAAGAATGAAATAAAAGAAGCAGGAGACTATCACAGCCTTTTAGACTAGAAGAGGTGGTGGCCTAGAAGAGGGCAGTGGCAGGAAATATCCGTCCAGTAGGTTAGAGCAGGAGAGTGACTGTGAAGATATATGAATTTAAGCTACTCAGGAGGCAACTCCAATAGGCCATGATGACCTAGAGAGAAGGAGAATGAGGTGCTGAGGTACACACCCATTGGGTAGGTAAAGGAAAGAAGGGAGATGTGGAGGAGGACAAAGTGTTGGCTGGGCTGGGTAGGGAGTTGTATGGAGCAAATCATGAACTCAGTCATGAATATGCTGAGTGTGAAGCCAAGAGAGTCAAGCAGAGAATTGTACATCTGTCTGGAGCTGAGAGGCAGAAAATAGGTGTTTACTGTCAGTAGATGTGATTTGAAATTTTAGAAATTGAGATTTCCTAGAAATGGAGGATAGGCTAAAGAGAAGAAGTTTCAGACCTAGTAGAAGATAGTTACCCTAAGGTATGATAATTTCTCTGAAGTCAAAGAATTACCAGAAAATTATGGAGAGTGTGGTGTCCTGGGCTCCACTGGCAGAGAATGTTTCAGAAAGAAAGGATCTCATGCTGCTGACTCATTAGAATGGGGTTGAAAAGGATCCTGAATTGAACAGCAGGGAGGGCCATTTCACTAAGGTGATGGAAGTGAAAGGAGACATTAGCAGGAGATGAAGAGTGCTCTGGAATGAAGAAATGGGAGGATGGTGGCCTCTCCTGTGTTATAAAATCACTGAAGTTCAACTGCACACACCATACAGATTGTTTTTCTTTTCTTGTGGTGTTCTTTCTGCACAGTGTCCACAGTTTGTTATCTAGAGTGATTCATTTATCTTTTTAAGGTGTTTAAGATCTTTTCTACTTATGAGTTTCGACTCCTTCTAATCCATAAGTTCATATTTGGTTTGTAGCATAACCAGTAATTATTCTTATGAGACAAGTAATCAAATGACAGGCTTTGGAGTCAAGCAGACTTGAATTTGAATGCCTGTTCAGCTGCTTACTCACTCTGCAACTGTGCAGAGTTTCCTTTTATCTCCTGTGCCTCATTTTTCTTATCATCAAAGTTAGGTGGCTGGTTTGGCCTAATGGTTGTACCTACCTCCAAAAGTTTCTGTGAACACTAAATTACACAATGCATTAAAAATGCCATCATGTCCATCATGACAAGCAATCAGTAAATTCAAGTGATTATATCTATTGCTTTGGAATTATTTCTCTGAATAGTTTTCAAGCACCTTAAAGCCCTTCTCCTTTCCTCCATCTGGTACATTATCCTCAATAGGTTCTTGCTGGCTTTTTTTAACATTAGATTTCTTTTCCCAGGATTGATCATGTCCAATGGCCATGTATGGAAAGAACAAAGAATATTTCCCCTGACAACTCTGAGGAACTTTGGTTTAGGAAAGAAGAGCTTAGAGGAAAGCATTCAGGAAGAGGCTGCCAACCTCATCCAGGAAATAGGAGAGGAGAATGGTAATCAGGTCCTAGGACAGGTGCAGTGACTATGGTTTATTCATTCACTAATCAGATGCTCAGTTAGAGCCTATGAGCCTGTCCTGTGCCCAACATTGTGTGGGATACTGAGGGGATGACAGTGAACAGCTAACCATGGCCTGCCCTTGTGGGGGTCAAGAATTAAGAAGAAGAGAGGTATTAAAACTTATTATTGATTTTAAATCCTGGTCATCACTTTGACTTCCCAGACATTGACTAAGTACTTGCTGTGTGTCAGACCCTGTGTAGGGGGCTGTGGACACAGTCTCAGATGTGGTTCTGTAGTCAGTGTGTCATATGTCACATAGAGTAGGTTCTCTGGAAAATAGAAACCAATCTGAAGGCTCTATCTCTTCTCCTGCCTCTAGGACAGCCTTTCGACCCTCATGTCACAATCAACAATGCCGTTTCCAATATTATTTGCTCCATCACCTTTGGGGAGCAGTTTGACTGCCAGGATGATCAGTTCCAGGAGCTGCTGAGGCTGTTCAAAGAGGTGATGCATCTGAGGCCATCAGTGTGCTGCCAGATGAGCCCCTCCTCACTTCCTCTCTTGGATAAAGACATTGGGCTATATCAGATACAGATGAGGTGGTCTTCCTTTTGTTTTAGGCTAAAATGCAACCTTTCAAATTGAATTCACCACAAACTTGTTTAAAATCAATGTTGACTTTAGTGTTTTTGTCCCTGGTGGCTCAGATGGTAAAAAATCTACCTGCAATGTGGAAGACCTAGGTTCCATCCCTGGGTTGGGAAGATCCCCTGGAGAAGGGAATGGCAACCCACTCCAGTATTCTTGCCTGGAGAATTCATGCACAGAGGAGCCTGAAGACCTACAGTCCAAGGGGTCGCAAAGAGTCAGACACAACTGAGCTACTAACACACACACGTTAAGTATTTACTATCGATAAAAAACATTTCTTACGGTCATTTAAAGTACAGAATTTGTTATGACAGACACGTATGCACTTACATTCTTTTCCTTAAAAAAAACAGTATCGCCGTCACTTTTGAGTCTCTCTTCTCCACGTTCCTCCCTAGCTCCACACCTCCATGAGCCTCAGATGTGTGTTTCTGTGCCTGACTCTCCCTCAGCACATTGTTTTCATTAATTTCTTAGTTCCTCTTATTTTACTCTGCATAGTTTTCCACTTCATGAATGTGAACTGATTATTATTCTCTTAAATAATGGCTTGGGGGATTGATAAACACATTTCTAATTAGAGGGATTTCTAATTTGAAGGATATTATGAATAAAGCTGCCATGAATATTCTTGTTTTATGCACACTCAAAGATACACATACACACACACACACACACACACACTAGAGACAATTGCCATGAACAAATAGTAAAACAATGTAAGGGACTAGGCGGAGGGTCCCAGGGGTGCTACTAATTAGAGGATACCAGGTAAGACAGGTCCAAATAAGTGACACTTATGTGTACATGAATGGAGTAAAAGGCTAGTGTTGTATAGATTTCAGAGGAAGACCAATCTGATTGTATGAATAGTCAATGCAAAGGACTAAACATTATCATCCTTGAGGTTATCACAGAGACTAAAGGGGCTGAACTAGAAAGACTAAGAGAAAATAAGATGGCAGCAAGTGATAGCAGAAGAGGGGACAGGAGGGTGAGAAGCCAGCTCATGTGGAGCTCCAGATCAGGAAAAGAATGTAGAATTTGTTGAAATGTCATGGAAAGTCAGTGAAGTAATGAGGGATAAGCAGTGAAATGATTTATTAAACTGTTAAAGTGTCCCTCTAGCACCTCGGTGGAAAATCAACTGGGAAGGGGGTTAAGGAGAGAATCAAGGGAAATGGTGGAGGCTTTACAGCATCCAGGTGAGAAATGTTGGTGCTTTGTACTAGAATGACAAATACATGGAGTAGTGAGAAGTGGTCTGAAATTGGTTATATTTTGGAAGAAGTGCTAAAATACTTTGCCAAGAGAAAAGAAGATTGAGACAGAAAAGATGAATCAAAGGTGACTCAAAGTGTTAAGTGCAAGCAAAGAAAATACATATAAAGATACAATAGTTTCTTAGTCTTCAAGAGTGGAAAACTGGCACCCTCTTGTCTTCATGACTGTTTTGTTTTCTCTGTCAGCTCTTCAATGTCTTTCCAAGGACAATGAATTTCAGTTAAAGTGTCCCTCTAGCACCTCGGTGGAAAATCAACTGGGAAGGGGGTTAAGGAGAGAATCAAGGGAAATGGTGGAGGCTTTACAGCATCCAGGTGAGAAATGTTGGTGCTTTGTACTAGAATGACAAATACATGGAGTAGTGAGAAGTGGTCTGAAATTGGTTATATTTTGGAAGAAGTGCTAAAATACTTTGCCAAGAGAAAAGAAGATTGAGACAGAAAAGATGAATCAAAGGTGACTCAAAGTGTTAAGTGCAAGCAAAGAAAATACATATAAAGATACAATAGTTTCTTAGTCTTCAAGAGTGGAAAACTGGCACCCTCTTGTCTTCATGACTGTTTTGTTTTCTCTGTCAGCTCTTCAATGTCTTTCCAAGGACAATGAATTTCCTTCTGGGTCCCCAGCAAACACTCTTTAGTAAAGGGGAGAAACTGAAAATGTGTATTGCTGGTGTGATTGAAAAACCACAAGAGAGACTGGAATCCTGCTGAAACAAGAGACCTCATTGATGCTTATCTCCAGGAAATAGAAAAGGTGAGAGAACCTAAGTGTTATCCTGAGTAGAGTTCTTAAAAAACAAGTGAAAAGATTCTGGTTTCTTATGCTGCTGTGACAAATCAAACTTAGGGATGTAAATAGACTCACGTTTATCAAGGCAAGGTGTGGGTAGGGCTGGCTCCTTCAGTGGCTCTAGGGCAGAATCTACTGACTGACTTCTCCAGCATCTAGAGGCTGCTTATACTCCATAACTCTGGGCCCCTTCCTCCATCTTCCAAACCATTGATATATCTTCTCCTCTGCCACCATCCTCATGTGGTCTCTTTATGTTTTTCTTGCCCCCTCTTATAGAGACGCTTGTGATTATAATTGAAACACTGGGATAATCCAGGATAATCTTCCCACAAAAATGGACACTTTTGTGGCTCATTTTTCAGCCCACACAGGGGAAGGATATAGAGTTTAGAAATATCATTAGCTCAGAATTGATGATACAATTAGAAATAACAATATTAGTGTAAGAGTAATTGACTTGAGGTCTTTGAAAAGCCCAAAGACTGCCTTTTCGTTGTTCAGTCTCTCCTCTCCCTGAGTCTGAGGTGCCTGTGCAAAAAAGGATGAAGAACCATTGTTTCACTATTACTTGGGCCAACGCCCAATCTCCTACCCCTTTCTTTAGCTCCCCAGTACAGAACACAAGGGAAGCTGAGGCAGAGGCCAGAGTTAAGCCTCATGTGGAGGGACATGTGCCTCTTCTCACATCCTCATATCATCACTTTCCAATACCATATAGGAGAAGCAAGAAAAAGGCCAATTTGGATGGATATCATTTAATATAGTGAACCCCCTGGGTAATACTCATCACCACATCAGTGTTATCATTTTTGTCTCATTAGATTGTTCATTCCTTCTCCTGGAGTTGAAAGAATGGTGCATTTTTTCCCCATCTCCTCTCTTATTTCACCTTACTCTTACAACATTAATAGAGGCATTGATTCTTCCTGAGAGAAAGGAACTTCACTTGCTATGAGGTGTGCAGGTGTGGGATCACACACAGAGCCACACCGACACACTGAAGCTCCTGGAGGATGGTGGTAAAGATGCTGGGGTGCCATGAGGAATGACTGTTAGAATCAGAGAAGTTAACTGGGGAGATGTGAGAATTGTTGTACTTTAAAGAAATGCATTTTATTCTTTCTGGTATCAATACAAACATTTGTTGAAAATTTGTTATGTGTCCTTTCTACTCACATAATAACTTTATGTTATTATGTTTATGTTTACAATATAACTTTCAGGGGTGAGTCTTATTATTTCTATTTTATGAATCAGGAAAGTGAAACATAGACAGGCTGATAAGTTTGAGGTTTAGTAACCTGGCTAAGTTGTACAGATAGTGAATGATGTGACTAACATTGGAACTCAAGACTGTTTTTCCAGTGTAATAATAGATTCTCCCAAGTTTGGAAGTAAAATAAATTTATTGTCTCAATTTTCATCCACCAGAGCTAACAGAAGATTCTAGCACTTGGGGCAGGAGGATGCTAATTATACTGGAGTAAGAAGTCTCTGCCTCCTGAGAGGACCAAAGGGAAAGCCATTTCTCCTCGGGAGGGAATGGTCTCTCCTCCCATGTTCTGTCTAGGATGAAGCCCCCTGTGTTGTAGCAACTAAGAACTGTCTCAATAAACCAATAATCACTGTGCTTTCTAGCATAAGGGCAATGCTGCTTCATGTTTCTGTGAAGAGAACCTTATCTACAATACCCTGGACCTCTTCTTTGCTGGAACAAAGACAGCTTCAACCACCTTGAGCTGGAGACTGCTCTATATGGCCTTGTATCCTGAAATCCAAGGTGAGCACATCAGGGGGTAGGCCTGGGTCAGGTCAGAATACTTCCCTAAATTAGTTCATGTAAATCTCAGTATTCCTAAAGGGTGCTATTTGATTTATCCTCACTATTAAGAAGAGGAACCCAAGGTTCAAAGAGCTTCAGGAACTCACAGCAGGAATGTTGTCCAGCAAGAATTTGCCACCAGATTTGTCTCACACCAGGGCCTACTTCCTACTCACATAACCTCCCTGAAGAGCTAGTCTGGAGAACCTAAAATAGCCATTTTGATCCTGGTTATTCCATTCCTTAGCTTAACCAGGCTTAAGAAAAATTATGGAATACTAGAATAAGACAACCTCCTGTTATTTTCCAGGAAAAGTCCAAGATGAGATTGATAGGGTGCTTGGCCAGTCTCAGAAACCAAGCATGGCCGCACGAGAGTCCATGCCCTACACCAACGATGTCATCCATGAGGTGCTGAGAAGGGGAACATCCTCCCTCTGAATGTGCCCCAGGAGGTGGCAGTGGACACCATCCTGGCCGGATACCACCTGCCCAAGGTAATTAGGGCCTCACTCATAGCCTCAGGACTCCCAAGTTCATATTTGTAAATGGTTGGAGTCTCAATGGGAAATATGACATGTTTTCTTGTTTAGGGAAGCACTTAAATAGGGAGAGAGATATATTAATATTATTGCTGATGTAATAGTAGATTTTTTTTTTCCTGTGAGGTTTTTAAAATGTTAGTTCAAAAACAATGTTAATAGGTGTTGTGGGAAATAAGGGGATTCCTAGGTCAAACATGTTTAGGCAAAGACTTGCTGTTTTAGATTTGAGATATCTCAGTGTTTTAATATGTAATGTGCATTGTTAATTCCTGTGGGGAGACAGCAGGCAGCAATTCTCAGTCAGACTTTGCTGTGAGGTCCTTTTCTTTGCCTTGGGAGAGCTTCTCACAGGATAGGGACCTGCCACATGTATATTGGAAAATTCTGCTTCACAATCCTGGTGGTTCAGAATATTGAAATAGAAATAAATATTTGAGACCATCTGAACCAAAATCACATTAAAGTGATGTTTCTAACATAATATCCCCAAATGTATTTTTCCAGCTGATGTACACCCCCTTGATGGGACTGCTTCACAAGGGAAAACAAGCCAAGTCCATGCAGTACTAAATATCAGAAAAGGAGAGACAGGAACGCGTGCTTTTTAAGCAGTAATTACATGCCATTGGTCTTCCCTGGTGACTCAGACTGTAAAGAATCTGCCTGCAATGCAGGAAACCCGGGTTTGATCCCCGGGTTGGGAAGATCCTCTGGAGAAGGGAATAAAAGCCACTCCAGTATTCTTGTCTGGAGAATTCCATGGAGAGAGTAGCCTGGCAGGCTACAGTCCATGGGGGTTTCAAAGAGTCAGACACAACTGAGCAGCTAACACACATACACCATGTGCCATTGACTGTTCAGTTTCTCTCAAAATATCTTTATCGGTCCTCAGAATAATTTGTTATCCTCATTTTACAAATTTGAACTTCAGGCTGAGAGAGTTACTAGTCTTTTAAAGAGTTCTCAACTACAAAATGACCACAGTTGGGTTCCAGAAACAGAGTTTTTCTGATTCCCAGGCTCATCTTTTCCTGTTCTACACCAAGTTCTCTCCTCAGAGGTTACTTACTTTGCCTTGAAAAAAAGTCTCCCTGCAATTATTCTCTGTGGGGCCCTGTCCTCACAAAGGCAATTTTGCTCTCATTCTGCCTGCCACTGTTAGGATCTCAGCAGACAGCTCTCCTGTGCCCCCATGTGCCCTCTCTGCACACTGCGCATTCACAGTTCTCCCCTTGGTCCATCTCTGTGGATCCATTGCAGTTTGTCTGAGTTTCTCTGTGTGTGGAACCTGGGGCTGATATCAAGGCAGAACAGTAGGAACTTCCCCATTGCGTTCCCCTTTGTCCCCATCCTGCAGAGCTGTGAAAAGCAGCTATTCCTGCAATGATTGTGTTTACTATTTTCTTGCTGATTGACCATTTTGTGGATGAAATCTGAAGTCTAAGTGACTTCACAGGTTATCTTTGTATATTCATAGCAATTAATTTAGTTCCCAATAACCATTCTAAGTCAATAGACTGGTTATAACAAGTTTTCTTTTCTGATGTAGCATTCTGCAGGCCCAGGGAGCCAAGTAAAACTGATTTTTAATAGCAGCTCGAATAATCACCCTGAGGGATGGCATGCGCAGTGCTTCTCCACACAGCCCCAAGCGGAGGTGTTCTGAAGCACTGGCTTCCAGGCCTCTGCATGCAACCCTCTATGAGCAAGTGATAATAGACTAAATGCAGAGGAAAAGAAGATAGGGCGTTGGGTGCTGAGGAAAGGCAGGTACTTGCTGAAGGATACACAATGAGAATGCTCCTCAAATTGGGTAAAACTTAGGTCACAGAAAGCTAGATCCTGGTTGATTAGCTCACGATGGTGGAGTCGAAGGACTTGAACTTAACCTTCTTATGCAAACACAAAAAACCACTAATATCTTCTGAACAACCACTGACCAAAAAAAAAAACAAAACAAAACACACAAAACCTACCAGAAAAGATACCCTACATCCAAAGATGAAGCCACAGCAAGATGGCAGGAGTGGCACGATTAGGATAAAGTCAAGTCCCATACTCACTGGGTAGGCAGTGCGAAAACAGGAACCAATTACGTCACAGAAATTCTGCCACAGAAGTGGAAGTCCTGAGCCCCATGTCAAGTGCCCCAGCCTGGGGGTCTGACAACAGGAGGAAGTGCTCCCACAGAGTCTAGCTTTGAAGACCAGCAGGGTTTGATTGCTGGAATTCCACAGGACTGGGGGTAACAGAAGCTCCACTCCTGGAGGGCACACACAAGGTGGTGTGCACACCAGGACCCAGGGGAAAAAAGCAGTGACTTCGTATGAGGCTGGACCAGACCTACCTGCTAGTATTGGAGGGTATCCTGGAAAGGTGGGGAGCAGCTGTGGCTCACAGCAGGGACAAACACACTGGTAACTCCAGCAAGTACTCATTGGCATGAAGAAACCCAGAGGCTGCCATGCAAAACGGCATGGAAAGGAGTGGGGACAAATGACAGGTTGAGAAATTGAAAGAGGCTTGATGTCGTGGGAGTGCAGGTGGAAGGACAGTGGCTCCAGCAGGGGCAGGTGATGTGTCCTTAATCTAAGAGTGACGGGAGCTCTTGAAGGCTGTCTGTCAAGTGCCAGGTGTGGTGGGTGGACAGGACTAACATGATTAAATCATGTCCAAAGCTAACTCTGCTTTCATTGTGTTGAGAACATTGAAGGGGAAGAGAGGATATAGAGTTGTAGTCAGAGCTACTGTAGGAATGTGTGGACAACCAAGGTAGTACCTTGCACCTGGCAGTGGGCATAATGCAGNTCACTCTATGTAGAGTATATCATGTGAAATGCCAGGCTGGAAGAATCACAAGTTTGAATAAAGACTGCCAGGATAAATATCAACAACCTCCGACATGCAAAGATACCACTCTAATGGCAGAAAGAAAAGAGGAACTAAAAAGCCTCTTGATGAAGCTGAAAGAAGAAAGTGAAAAATCTGGCTTAAAAGTCAACAATCAAAAAACAAAGATCATGGAGGGGGGGCGCCTAAAATGGCGGAGGAATAGGACGGAGAGACCACTTTCTCCCGCACAAATTCATCAAAAGAACATCTCAACGCTGAGTAAATTCTACAGGGCAACTTCTGAATGCGAGCAGAGGACATCAGGCATCCAGAAAAGCAGAACATTGTCTTCAAAAACAGGGCGGAAATAGGACACTGAAGAGACCAGCAAACAGAGGAAGCTGAACAGCGGGAACCGCCTTGGAAGTGACCCCACACTGCTTACAACACCAGAAAAAGTCCCAGAAATATCATTACTATTTTTTTGACCGTTCTCTTTTTTTTATTATTATTATATTTTAGTATTATTATTTTTTTTGGTAGATGTTTNAAGCCCATCTTTGCATGAAATGTTCCCTTGGTATCTCTAATTTTCTTGAAGAGATCTCTAGTCTTTCCCCTTCTGTTCTTTTCCTCTATTTCTTTGCATTGATCGCTGAAGAAGGCCTTTCTTATCTCTTCTTGCTATTCTTTGGAACTCTGCATTCAGATGCTTATATCTTTCCTTTTCTCCTTTGCTTTTCGCCTCTCTTCTTTTCACAGCTATTTGTAAGGCCTCCCCAGACAGCCATTTTGCTTTTTTGCATTTCTTTTCCATGGGGATGGTCTTGATCTCTGTCTCCTGTACAATGTCACTGACCTCATTCCATAGTTCATCAGGCACTCTATCTATCAGATCTAGACCCTTAAATCTATTTCTCACTTCCACTGTATAATCATAAGGGATTTGATTTAGGTCATACCTGGTCTAGTGGTGTTGCCTACTTTCTTCAATTTAAGTCTGAATTTGGCAATAAGGAGTTCATGATCTGAGCCACAGTTTCCCTGCAAAGCAGAAATAGAAACATAGACGTAGAGAATGTATGCTTGGATACTACGGGTATGTGGGATGAACTGGGAAAATGGGATAACATATACACTACTATGTATAAAACAGATAAAGAATGAGAACCTACTGTATAGCACAGGTAATGCTACTCAATGCTCTATAATAACCTAAATGGGAAGAATCCAAAAAAGACGGGATATAGGTATACATATACCTAATTCACTTTGCTGTACAGTAGCAACTAACACATCATTGTAAAGCAATTATACTCCAAAAATAAATTTAAAAACTTCATGAGGGCAGAAATAATTTCTGTATCAAAAAGTCTACAAATAATAAATGTTGAAGAAAGTATGGAGAAAAGAGAATTCTCTTATCCTGTTGGTGGGAATGTAAATTGGTACAACCACTATGAGAATAAAATGGAGGTCTCTTTAAAAACTAAATATAGAGCTACTATGTGGCTCAGCAATCCCACTCTTGGGCATGTATCTGGAGAAAAACATGGTTTGAAAGGATATATGCACCCCAATATTAAACTGCAGTGCTGTTTACAACAGCCAAGACTTTGAAAACAATCTACATGTCCATTGACAGATGACTGGATAAAGGTGTATTCCAACTGAAAATTAAAGCAACAGAAGTAATCAAGTTAAAAATAAAGGAAGAGAGTTAAAATTTGGGTAAAGTCTGGAGATAAAACTTGGGGAAGGCTGGAAAGATGTCAAAACTAGGCCTATCTCCTTTCAAACAGTTTATTAGGGTGAATGCAGAACAGCAACCGATTTTTAGCAGGGAGTGTTGGGGAGAAGGAAACTCATATTTCATATATATTCTAAAGAACACTAGACTAAAAATGATTGGAAGGCTTGTAAACATTTCCTCTATCATGTACAAGAACCATGTTTAATGTGAAAGTAAAAAAAGACTGAAAAGAGAGACAGAAAAAAAAAAAGATGCGGTCTGTACATATATTGGGATATTACTCAGCCATTAAAAAGAATGAAATAATGCCATTTGCAGCAACATGGATGGAACTGGAGATTGTCATACTAAATGAAGTCAGTTAGAGAAAAATGAGTATCATATGATATTGGTTATATGTAGAATCTAAAAAAAATGATACAAACAAACTTATTTACAAAACAGAAAAGAGACTCACAGACTTAAAGAATACACTTATGGTTACCACAGGGGAAGGGAGTCAGGGAGGGATGGATTGTGAGTTTGGGACTGACATGTATACACTGCTATATTTAAAATAGACAACCAACAAGGCCCTATCATTACACAGGGAACTCTGCTCAATATTCTGTAATAACCTAAAGGGTAAAGAATTTGAAAAAGAATGGATAAAACTTGTATAACTGCATCACTCTGCTTTACACCTGACACTCAGTTCAGTTCAGTCACGCAGTCGTGTCCGACTCTTTGCGACCCCATGAATCGCAGTACGCCAGGCCTCCCTGTCCATCACCAACTCCCGGAGTTCACTCAGACTCACGTCCATTGAGTCTGTGATGCCATCCAGCCATCTCATCCTCGGTCGTCCCTTTCTCCTCCTGCCCCCAATCCCTCCCAGCATCAGGGTCTTTTCCAATGAGTCAACTCTTCGCATAAGGTGCCCAAAGTACTGGAGCTTCAGTTTTAGCATCATTCCTTCCAAAGAAATCCCAGGGTTGATCTCCTGACACTAATACAACATTATTAATCAATTATCTTCCAGTATAAAATAAAAAAAGAAAAAAGTCCTAGATGGAATACTTCTCAAGCTTCAGCATGTATTTTACCATAGGTGACAGATGAAAATTTGAGGACATCGTTGGATATAGCCTGGGTTCCTCAGAAGGCACTGCTGAAGTAAAGAGACTTTACATTATTTTATTAGGAAGCAGAGTATGGGAAAGGAGGATTAAGCCAGTTAGGTGAGTGGCAATACAAAGAGATATTACTGAGCTGGATGCTATTAAATATGACTAATTGTTAGAGTCAGATGACTTATCCCAGAAGCTATATATAGTTGAGTCTCAAGACAGTCCAAGATTAATGGGAAAAACAGAAAAAGGGAAGAATTTATCCACTAGTTCTGTCTCCCACTTGTCAATAGTTCCCCTACTGGGCTATATATGTTTTAGAATGGTAGCGGTGGGGACATGGGAACAAAAATAGGGCCCTCTGCACCTACATATAGTTGGTTAGACCCTATAAGCAGTGGCAGCTAAAATGAGATGGTGAGTCTAAGAGAATCTGAAATGGCTCATAAAACGTGTCTGAAGTGATATATCTTAAAAGACATCTCTGATTAGTGGCTTGGTTTGAGGCATAGAACTATGAAGTACTATGGCCATATTTTTAACCACAGGGTTTGGGCCAGGCTAGGTTGTGTCGGCTTTGACACTTAGTAAAGAATTAAGCCACTTAGAAGTTTCCAGGTGACCTTCTGCACCTACATATAGTTGGTTAGACCCTATAAGCAGTGGCAGCTAAAATGAGATGGTGAGTCTAAGAGAATCTGAAATGGCTCATAAAACGTGTCTGAAGTGATATATCTTAAAAGACATCTCTGATTAGTGGCTTGGTTTGAGGCATAGAACTATGAAGTACTATGGCCATATTTTTAACCACAGGGTTTGGGCCAGGCTAGGTTGTGTCGGCTTTGACACTTAGTAAAGAATTAAGCCACTTAGAAGTTTCCAGGTGACCTTCGGTTACGGCTAGGCTTTCATTCAGCTGCTTTGGGCCAACAAAATGGCAATGCCATATGGTTGAATTAAATAGAATATGTTAAGACTTTCCATAGAGAACCCTAGAAACTTCTATACTTGCTCATAAAACACTTTAGAAAACAGTAGAGAAAAGGATCTTAGATAGTGAGTAGATATTCAAAACAAGAGTGACTAGGAAGTATAAAAAAGAGAAGATGAAACGCATCAGCTTCCTCAAAAAAGGATTACAGAATGAAGACTCAAATATTAAAACAAAATTGTTGTCTTTGAAATCAAGCTTATGCACATTTCTAAAATAAGTACTGAGTCAAATTCTAGAATAATTTTGAGGAAAATGAAACAACTTTTCTAACATAATAGTCTGATTTACATTATTAGGCAGTTCAGTTCAGTTCAGTCGCTCAGTTGTGTCCGACTCTTTGCGACCCCATGAATCACAGCACGCCAGGCCTCCCTGTCCATCACCAACTTCCGGAGTTCACTCAGACTCACATCCATCGAGTCCGTGATGCCATCCAGCCATCTCATCCTCTGTCATCCCCTTCTCCTGCTCCCAATCCCTTCCAGCATCAGGGTCTTTTCTAATGAGTCAACTCTTTGCATGAGGTGGCCAAAGTACTGGAGTTTCAGCTTCAGCATCATTCCTTTGAAAGAAATAATGGCTGATCTCCTTCAGAATGGATCCGTTGGATCTCCTGCAGTCCAAGGGACTCTCAAGTCTTCCGCAACACCACAGTTCAAAAGCATCAATTCTTTGGCATTCAGCTTTCTTCACAGTCCAGCTCTCACATCCATACATGACCACTGGTAAAACCATAGCCTTGACTAGATGGACTTTATTTGGCCAAGTAATGTCTCTGCTTTTCAACATGCTATCTAGGTTGGTCATGACATTTCTTCCAAGGAGTAAGTGTCTTTTAATTTCATGGCTGCAATCACCATCTGCAGTGATTTTGGAGCCCCCCAAAATAAAGTCTGACACTGTTTCCACTGTTCCCCCATCTATTTCCCATGAAGTGATGGGACCAGATGACATGATCTTCATTTTTTGAATGTTGGGCTTTAAGCCAACTTTTTCACTCTCGTCTTTCACTTTCATCAAGAGGCTTTTTAGCTCCTCTTCACTTTCTGACATAGGGTGGTGTCATCTACATGTCTGAGGTGATTGATATCTCTCCTGGCAATCTTGATTCCAGCTTGTGCTTCTTCCAGTCCAGCATTTCTCATGATGTACTCTGCATATACGTTAAATAAGCAGGGTGACAATATGCAGCCTTGACGTTCTCCTTTTCCTATTTGGAACCAGTCTGTTGTTCCATGTCCAGTTCTAACTGTTGCTTCCTGACCTGCATATAGGTTTCTCAAGAGGCAGGTCAGGTGGTCTGGTATTCCCATCTCTTTCAGAATTTCCCACAGTTTACTGTGATGTACACAGTCAAAGGCTTTGGCATAGTCAGTAAAGCAGAAATAGATGTTTTTCTGGAACTCTCTTGCTTTTTCCATGATCCAGTGGATGTTGGCAATTTGATCTCTGGTTCCTCTGCTTTTCTAGAACCAGCTTGAAAATTGGGAAGCCCACGGTTCACGTATTGCTGAAGCTTGGCTTGGAGAGGCTTTTGAGGGTTACTTTATTAGTGTGTGAGATGAGTGCAATTATGTGGTAGTTTGAACATTCTTTGGCATTGCCTTTCTTTGGGATTGGAATGAAAACTGACCTTTTCCAGTCCTGTAGCCACTGCTGTTTTCTCCAAATTTGCTGGCATATTGAGTGCAGCACCATCACAGCATCATCTTTCAAGATTTGAAATAGCTCAACTGGAATTCCATCACCTCCGCCGGCTTTGTTTGTAGTGGTGCTTCCTAGGGCCCACTTGACTTCACATTCCAGGATGTCTGGCTCTAGATGAGTGATCACACCATCGTGATTATCTGGGTTGTGAAGATCTTTTTTGTGCAGTTCTTCTATGTATTCTTGCCACCTCTTTT
>SJXQ01010338.1:190010-274006 GCA_006408695.1 Aepyceros melampus | reverse complement strand
TTACAGCATTGGACCTTGCTTCAATCACCAGTCACATCTACAACTGGGTATTGTTTTTGCTTTGGCTCCATCCCTTCATTCTTTCTGGAGTTATTTTTCCACTGATCTCCAGAGGCATATTGCGCACCTACTGACCTGGGTATGTATGTCTGAAAAGACATTATTAGGCAGAACCATGTCAATCCCTAATGTGTTCACATACTTGCTTCCAGCGTGTGACCCTGGTTTACTGAAATCAGCAAATGTACTATCAGAGAGCTATCTATTCCATGATAGCTACAAGGACTTGGAAGCAATCTGAAATCATTATTTTCCTGAGAGTTAGCCCAGATCTAAGTTTTAACCAGGGCACCACTGCCACCTCCAACACCATACAATATTATGTAAGGAGGAAGGAGAGTAAGGAGGAAGAACAGGTATGAATTTGGATTCCTCCTTTATAATTAGAGAGTTTATACTTGCAGTTACACTATTTTTTTTCTGATTAGTTGATTAGAGGATTATCTTAATAAATGCATATATATCAATTTATGCTTTCTGAAGAACTTGAAACAAAGTTAAGGAAAAAAGATGGGAAAAAACCTTGAGTTAACTGCATAATTTCAAGGTTTCCTTAGAAAAAGACCTTAGCATTTTGGTTTTTCATTTTCTTATGAAGTGATCTTAGGATATAGAGACTCTTCCTCAGTTTGCTTCTGGAAGGTAGGATACGTAAGACAGATATTTAAATAAATCTAATGGATCTATTAAGTTAAATGCAGAGTACTATAAAATGTTTAAATGTAAATAAAGTATTCTTTGTGGCCCTAGTAATTCTCTTACATTAAAAGGAAATACCAGACTTCCTTGTAGTCCAGTGCTAAGAATCTGCCTGCCAATGCAGGGGACATGGGTTTAATCCCTGGTCCAGGAAGATTCCACATGTCACAGGGCAACTAAGACCATGCACCGCAACTACTGAAGCCCATGCCCTCTAGAGTCCATGCTCCACAACAAGTGAAGCCACTGCAATGCGAAGCCCGTGCATTGTAACCAGAAAGTAGCCCTCGCTTGCTGAAACTAGTGACAGCTTGCATGCAGCACTGAAGACCCAGCACAGCCAATAAAGAAATGAATAAAATAACTTAAAAAATACACTTGTAGACTTCTTAGACATAGTTGTTCCTTGAATCCTATTCTACTGTAGAGCAAACCCTATTCACAAAAAAGACTTAGTATCTGCTTGCTATGGAGGGGATGCCTCAGAAGTGTCCTGATTTAAGAAAGAACTGCAGTTTATTTCTTAAGTTTATACCCACTTCCCACACAGACAAATTTTGTGATAACTATTGATAGCTCTCGGAGAAGGCAATGGCACCCCACTCCAGTACTCCTGCCTGGAGAATCCCATGGATGGAGGAGCCTGGAAGGCTGCAGTCCATGGGGTCGCTGAGGTTCGCACACGACTCAGCACTTTCACTTTCACTTTTCACTTTCATGCATTGGAGAAGGAAATGGCAACCCACTCCAGCGTTCTTGCCTGGAGAATCCCGGGGACGGGGGAGCCTATGGGCTGCCGTCTACGGGGTCACACAAGTCGGACACGACTGAAGTGACTTAGCAGTAGCAGTAGCAGCATTGATAGCTCTGCTTGTTATATTTGAAAGTCTGATTAATAGAAAAATATTGCCTCTTACCTTTATAGAGACACACACAGGGTTTTAGTCAGCAAACATAGCATTAATATTAAAAAAGAAATTCTGTGCTAAGATATATTTCAAATTAGAAAAACAGATTTTAACATTAACAAGACACCATGCTGACACAGGGTCTTGAAAACTATTTTATTTATTCTCTAAAAATTTTGTCCTCCTATACACAAATGAAATAAAATTATTTACAGTATGAGGGTTTAACAATATAAAAAGGGATAATCAGAGATATTATGTGACTCTAGAAATTAAACTCACTGAATGAGTGGACAGTATTTAAGATACTTACAATCCAGTAACTAAAAATATGCAGTAAAAGTTTCCAGAAATGGCAAGAGCTGGTGTATCACAGATAACAGTATCAAAAAACAACAAAGAAAAAAACACAAACCCACAACACGGAAAGGATAACATATCTATAAGATGTTAAACCTGCCCAAGAAAGCCTTGGGGAAAAAGTTAATGATCACTACTGAGAGCTTCCTATGACCTTAAGATATGCATTCTGATACATACACATGCACACACACTACACTGAGCCTAAGAAAATAGAGCTTAAATGTGAAATTGGCTTTAACTCCAACATTAATGATTACCCTTAATTGGAAACATAACTCTATCTCATTAATATTTTAATACATGAAGTAAAAGTTGTTCAGTAGTGTCCAACTTTGTGACCCCACGGACTGTAACTTGCCAGGTTCCACTAGAAGTCCAAATCAGATGCTTGGGGATAATCTGTGTGATTAAACTTTGCAACTTTAACATGCCTGATATTTCAGAATTTGCCCCATCTATTTGCCATCCTTTTAAAGAAAAGGAAGGAAAAAAGACTTCAAAGGATCAGGACATCAATATAAACTGGTCAGGGGGCCACAGAGGGGTTTCAAAGAGCATCATTTTCAGACTTCTCTGGTGGTCCAGTGGTCAAGAATCTGCCTGCTGATAAACAACAAATAATTAACTTAAAAATTTAAAAAGGGCATTACTTTTTAGCCATTTGCATCTAATTGTTCACCTTTAGTATAATTATTTAAGAAGTAGGACTTCCCTGATGGTTGAGAATATGTCTGCCAAGGCAGAGAACACGTGGGGCAAATAAGCACAAGCCTCACAATCACTGAAGCCAGCAAGGTCTACAGCCCATGTTCTGCAACAAGTGAAGCCGCTGTAGTGAGAAGCCCACACACCACAACTAGAGAAAGCCCAAGCACAGCACCCAGCACATCCAAAAATAATTCTTTTAAAAAGAAGTAATTTTAAGTTGCTTCATTTCATTTTAGAATGATTTTTAGCTTTCTGAGAAGGCTTGCAGAGATTAAGAACACAAATTATGGGGACAATTTAGTCTAGACTCAAAATGTGGAGTCCTGTGTTTATTTGCAGTGGGATCATAGGCAAGCTACTTAACTTCCTCTGCCTCACCTTCGTCATCTACAATAGTGGTCGGCAAAGATTTTATGCAAAGCCCCAGACAGTAAATAATTTTATGTTTTGCGGGTCACAAAACATAAAATTTTGCTTCTTAAATAAAAAATATGTTGCTCCTTAAATAACAAACAAGTCTTTAAAAATGTAAGTGTAAAATTTACATTTGAAAAATATGTAAAACCATTATTAGCTCAAGAGACATACAAAAATAAAACAGTAGTTTTTTCATCTGTGATCTACATAATAGAAGTAAATGCATTTACCTTACAGAGTTGTTACGAGGATTAAATATGAATTAATATGTATATGTAAAGTGCTTAGTGCTTGGCACACATATAAAATATAAAAAAACATATAAAATGTTTTTTATTATTACTACTATAGTTCTAACCAAATTTTATTCTCAAAGTACCTACTGTTCCTCTATGACTTCTAGCATAACATGCTGAATTGAAATTAGGAGAAGAATTTAATTTGTTCTTTGTGGTTTATTCCAATCAGAAAAAAAGCTTAACACTATGTGTCCATGAAGCAGCCAAGTGTGCATTAAAATCAAATGACCACCTGATGCGAGGAGCTGACTCATTAGAAAAGAACCTGATGCTAGGAAAAGACTGAGGGCAAGAAAAAAAGGGGGTGGTAGAGGATGAGACAGTTAGATGTCATCTCCGATTCAATGGACATGAGTTTGAGCAAATTCCAGGAGACAGTGAAGGACAGGGAAGCCTGGCATGCTGCAGTCCATGGGGTCGAAAAGAGTCAGGCACCACTTAGCGACTGAACAACAACAAAGAAGGAATAATCAGAAAGCAGAAAATATGCACTGAGTCAGTTAAATGCACAGTGTTTTAATGTACCAGAGTTACATGCAGGATGTATTTGCCTTAAGTTTTCTCAAGGGTAACTGCACATATTTATAGAAATTACAACATGGTGGGCTGGAAATTTCAAAGGAAAAAAATAATCAGAAATCATAATTTTTAGCAGACAACCTACAAATGAAAAATATACACAACTCAGCTCTTTTGTGATTTATAAGGCACAGGCTGAATAGGGCCACATTACAAACATTTAAATGCAAAATATACAATAGGCTAACTTTTCAACATTTTATGAGGTGTCATATTGAAATGTAGAGCATAACGAATTAATTTTTGCAACACAATGATGTCTAAACATAAAAAAACCTTGCTTTAGCCTAAATACATTTTAATTGCATAATATGTTAAATACAAATGCAACACCCTCAGTGTATATACACTTATATGGCATGCTGTGACCACTAAAGTCCAACTTGCTTCTACATAATCTTTAAATGAAAACAGAGTAGGAAAGGATGCTTATAAACTAGATTTGGAGATTATGGAAACAAAGGAAACAGTCAATACCCTCTTCTATGTATTTGCATAGGTATGAACTATTGTAGTTTGTGGAATACTAATTAGCTCAGTATTAACATAGTTTTAAGAATTATTCTTATCATAGTCATTTCTGCCCAGTTTAAAATCTGAAGTGTTAACAGACTTAAAACAAACAAAAAGCAAAAATAAATAAATAAAGCAGTAGTCCCTTGTCCATGACCTCCTCTACACCCATCCTATTCTCCCACCCCAGCAAAGACTTTTCTATCCCTTTAGCTATTCTTATGACAGATATCTCTATATTTCTAAAATTAGTATTACTCTTAGCTCTTGAATCATCTATTTTAAACAGATTGTTTTGTTCTGAATCCCAGAACCACCATTTAGCTCTGTGACCTTAAATAAGTAACATTTTTAGGTCCTTTCCTTGTCTATAAAACAAATACTAGAATCTACTACATAAGGTTATTGTCAGGATTATATGATGCAAAATACCATACGTGTAATAATATTTTGCTCAAAATACAATGATAGCTATTATTATTGTTACCTTATGGTAGGTAAGGATTTGAATTCTCTTGCACCATCACTTTTTCCATCCTCCTAAAATAGTTATAGCATATCAGTTTTTTTGTTGAATTGCAGTGGTTTCATCTTCACATCTTTTTTATATCTGAAGCAACTCTAGATTAATGAGACTCACCTTATATCCTCATCAAAACCATTTAAGAGAAGTTGGCAAGCTAGCTAAAATGCTGGATCACTGGAATAGTCTGGGTAATTTTCAATTTGCCAAATTTCAAATCACTGGGACTTCTGGACTAACAGAAACTGGATTATAGAATTTTTACTATAGTTTTAAAATTATTATATTCAAATCTCTGTGAAACATGCCACTACTGTAGTCACTGTAATACACATTTATTATTCACTTACCTTTTGCCTTCTGTTTCTTTCATTTTCACAGCTAAGGATATTTAAGATGCTATGTACTGTATATTACAGTTTTTCTTTATATGGAATATTTTTCAGGATTTACACCACTGCTCTATCCACAGTTCCCCAGTGATTGATTAAAAACAAATGCTTCTATTTAGTGTTTACAATATCAAGTAGTCTCTAAGTTGTGAGAAGCAACACAATTTGCAAACAGTAGATGGCAGAAGTATGTTTAAAATTTAAAGAATATTTTTGCAGCAGTTCATGCACAAGAAAATCATAGTTTATGAGTCACAGTCTACTTTAACAAAATACCACAGTAAACTGGACACAGTTTAAAGGAAGAAAGAAAAAAATCAACTGTAATAATTAATCTTAAAATGCAACATTTTCATTCAGCCAATGAAATAAATTAGACACTATGTATGAAAAAATTCTCAAATTTCCCCTCATTATCTTTTAAGTTCTCTGAGGATAAGCAACATGTTTTATTTACCTTATATCACCATTGCCTAGGACAATGCCAAACTAGTACAGATACAGAGATATTTCACATGTATTCACTGAATAAATGAATTCTGTTTAACTTGGTCTCAGAAAATTTGCAAATGTTTGACAGTGAAATACCAAATGCCATATTAACACAGCATTATTCTTTTTGGCATACAAAGCACACTAGTTGATACATTACATTTTAGGTTATGTTGATGGTAACATATAGTAAAGCTTTAATATATATTAATTTACCCAAGGACCCTTATAAATAAAGTTTTTTCATAAGCACATCATACTACAAAGTCATATCATAAACTATATTTTTTGACAATTAAAAAATAAAATGCATTAAAGATATCATTAATCATGATGGGGGTACTGAGATAACTCTGACTTTATAAACGTTCTAATTACAATCAAATGTGGACCTTTACCAAGAAGTTGATAAATCTAGGGAGGGAGCTCTTTGGGGGTAAGATTTAGTTTTGATATAATTAATGGCCAGATTAGCATACCTGAAGTCCTATCTTCTTAAAAACCTCATTAAGAGTCCATAAATGCAAGTAGAAGATAATAAAGTATTCTTAGATGTAAAGACACCTTTAAAAAATGTAAAGTATTCAGTTTGCCTTAATATATATTTCTTCAATTGAAAACTGTTGAGGTTTCCAAATACTATTTTTTCATGTCTTCACAGCCTGGATCTGATCTGATAACAAAAACCAAACAAAAAATTATTAGTCTCTATAGGGCAAAATCTACTTTCTAAGTAATCAAAGACAAATCCATAACAATAGGTAGAAACCCATGCATACAACAGCTTTTTTTAAAAGCACACTTCGTATTATAGTTTTTCTTTTTGTCATTGTACATGCACCCAATTAGACTCAACTAGTTCTACAAGGCTTGTATTAAAAAATCAGCCCCTTGCCTCATCCCTTCTCCCTTCACAGGCAACTACTTCCAACTCCTTTTCAGGTGATTACCTCTGTATCTCTAAATAATATGCTTTTATCATTACTTCTTGAATTCAATGTAACACAGGACTTCAGCTTTCACACATTTGTACACTGTCTTCTCTCACCCTCATGATGTTTCCACTACTCCCATTTTCCTAAAACAGTAATGTTTTATATGAATGCTACTCACAGCTGGGACAAGGGATACACTTCAGTTACTTTTCCTTTCTTCTACTATATTTTGTTTTCTATGCAGTGAATAATTGCTTTTCATCCCCAACCCTGCCTTTTTTTTGGTTTTTCTTTTTTTTAATGTAACTAACATTATACTTTAATCCACTACTCTCACACCATTTCAGGCTTTATTAGTATGAGGCATAAAACTGGTCAATCATCTTCACTTTCTTGAAGAACTCTCCATTATAGTCTCGTGCAGACTCTTTAATCTGACCAGCTGTTCTCCATGCTCGTCCAGGTATTTTCACATGACATCTTTCATTATTACTCTGAGATCTCTATTATCAACCTAGGGGTTCCTTCCGAACTTTCTTGTGCAGATTTCCCTATCTCATGTTACCTTATTTTTCCTGCTTTATTCCTTTGTTTTTGACAAGTATACCTCTGTGGCTACTTTAGTATTAATAAACTGTATAGAAAGTGAACTCTTGAGACTTTACGTGTGTGAAGATGTCTTAATTCTCTACAGTTACAATACACTGATACTGCCTGAGAATATTATTTTCTCCTTAGATTTTTCCAGGCACTGCTTCCAAGTGTTGCTAGTGAGAAGTCTGATGCTACCTTGTTTCCTTATCTAAGGAAATATTCCGTGAAATCTCTTATTTTCTTCTCAGGAAATATGGTGAATTTTCCACCATCTTCAGTGTTGATTTTAACGATGCACTTTGGTGTGGGAATATTTTCATCCACCGCCTTGGGCTCTAAAGGGGTCTTATAACTAAAAACTCATCATTCAGTTCTGGAAAATAATGTTTTATGATTTGATGACTTTCCACTATTTTCTCTGTTCTCTTTTAGAAATTCTTACTAGGATTTTGGGCCTCATAAATGACTCCTTACTTTTATCTTTTCTCCCCCCCACTCATTGTCTTTTTCATACTTTCTTACAGAATGTCTCTATTTTATCTTCTTTGGATTGAGTTTTCCATTTCTACTTGTTGTTCAGTCACTCAGTCGTGTTCGACTTTTTGCAACCCCATTGACTGCAGCATGCCAGGTTTCCCTGTCCTTCACTATCTCCTAGAGCTTGCTCAAACTCATGTCCATTGAGTTGGTGATGTCATCCAACCATTTCTACTATTCTATTATTATTTTCCAAGAACTCATATTCTTTTTCAATTAGTATTCTTATCATATTCATGAAAGTAATACATTCTTTTATCTCTTTGAGGCTACTCGAATAGTGTTTTGAAAAGTTCTCCCTAAATAGTCTTTTTGTAAACTTTTTCTTTTGCTCCATAATTCCTCATGTTTTGTCTTCAAATACTTGGCAATACTTTGCTATCTTCTCATATGTATAAGTGAACACTATAAAGTTGACTGGAATTTCATTACATGTGTGAGGCTTGTCAAAAGTAATCTTCATCCTAGTGTACAGCTAGGCCATTTCCTTGAGAATTTCTATTTAACACCTTTAGAACTTTTCTCTTAGCTGGTCTGACTCCTCAAAGCTGGCTTTCTATCTTCTACCTATTGCCAGTGTCTTCTAGAAGAATCAGGAGAAAGCAGAACATGGTTATAATCTTCAATATGAAACTTTCATTTACTCCTCATTTTCAGTTTAGCATTCCAGCACACAGGTGTGCTCAGTGTTCTCCACTCCAGAGATACTTGCGACTCTCTACAAAGAATGAACCTTCAATCTTCTTCTGGGGCACGGATGTATACCTGTGCATCTCCTTTTAGTCTCACCTCATCCTTATTTCTAATTTCCATCAATTCCTGAGACTTTGAAGAGATCTGCAATGTAAATTAGGATGGTTTCCAGCTTTCTCCAGTGCTAGCTTAGAATTCCACTCTCTCAAGTCTGTTAAGTTATTCAATATTCATCACATATTTGGCTTCAAAATTTGGTTACCATTTTTGTCACTCCCATTCTTTTTGTCCTCAGTCTCTTCACTTAGTGAGATTTGAAGAGGGGATGGAACTAAGTGTGTGTCCAATCCTTGGCTTTTCAATGGAATGTCCCTATACATAGTTTATAAAATTCTTATATAAAAACTGGAAGCATTATAAACTTCTCCCATAATATAGTGACTCACTGAATAAGTTTTATGAGTCATGTGGAATGATGTTTTGTTTTTTCATAAATATTTAAGTTTTAGAGCTAGAAAACAACTTACACTTCTGCGATAGTTTCTATACATTCTCTGGTGGTTTTAAAAAATAGTTTACTTATGGATTCTTGTCTTTGGGCCGTAATTGACAATCCCTCCAAGAGAGAATAGAATCATGGCACAAAATGTGTCATTTAATACTTTATCCTCAGTTTTTCAACCTTAAATTTAAAATAATAAAATTAAATTGGTCCAAAATGAACCAGAGCCTTCTTGTTTATGATGTTAGGAAATTTCAGAATTTTGCAAGGAAAATGAAGAGATTTAAGTTCAGAACATCTTTCAAAGATTTACAGAAAAACTTCTTGATAGTAAGTTAACAAGAAGAGGCACAGACTAGTCTCCTAAATTTACTGCTACTTATTTTACAAAGTAGGTTTTTCCCTGTTTTCAAATCCAAAGACAGGAGCATCAAAAATATAAACTATTTACTATAACATAGAAATTATGAACAAAGGATCTCCTACTCAAAACCAAACTGATATAGTTTTAAATCTGCATACTAAGTTTCCTCTTCGTTAAACAGAGAAGTTACATAAAAGGATAAACTGAACATTTTTTGAGTGCTTTCTTAAGCTAGGCACTTTAATACATAGAGCATTTCATTTAACCTATATGGCAATTTTGGATTTTATTTTTTAATTTTATAGATGAGGAAAATTATCTGTATAATATAAAGACATTAGTTAATAATTAACAAGTAGTGGAATATATCTGACAGACTCAGAAGTCCAAGTGTTTTTTACTTCTACATCATGCTGCCCACATAAAATGGGGATACTACTACTTACCTTGCAGAGAATTGTAAAGTTTACATAAAATGCTATGGCAACCCAAGGGCACAACTGTTTTTTTCAATAATGTATCCTTCTTACAAAGATTTGGGAGTTAAAATATAAAGAAATATCAATGACAAAAATTAGATTAGAGTTGGCAAGTTGCACTGTGATGTTGGATCACTACTGACACCTAGTGGCCTTGTTACAGACAAAATAAAAAGATGTACAATTTAAAATCCAGATGACCAGCACTTATTTTCAGTTAAGTACTGTATTTTTTATATTTTTTATTATGAACAATTGTGGGTTTCCATTCACACTATGTCTCTGCTGTGAGCAATAATAAGTACTTAAGAAATAAAGGTTGAGAATATGTTTCTAGTGTCTTCTCTAGAATGTTCCTTTGTAATCTATTTGTTCAATGTGGAATCAGTCCCATAAAGTGGTCACTTTGATCAATTCTTTACACAGTCTGAAAAACTAAATTGTTGTGTTCACGAAAAATCTTACTAGTGATTCTGAGAACTTTTAGAGGTTCTCAGTTAAGTTTCACTTAATTGTAAAATGTAACTAGAAGGTTCTTTGCAGTGTAATGGTAAATGGCATGATGACTATATAAACACAAAAGAGGGAAACAAAAATACAAGTCTGTGTAGTTAACTAGAACACCACATTTTACTAATAACACAAATATTTATTAGGTATACATTTAGTATGTTGAACAAAAGAAATATTATGTCTCTTTATGTATGGTAAGCAGCTACTCTTAGATCCACCATGGCATACAGTAGAGAAAAAAAAAATTACATATACCTGCAATAAAAAGGATGTGTAGAAGAAATTAAATTTATAGCCACAAGACCACAGCTCATGGATTAACAAATTAATCTCATTATTCACCCTTATTCAGGGCAGGGAGGTTCCTAAAAGAAATCATCCCCTGTCCTGCTCAAAAATGGAAATTTTTTTGCTTGACCTTCAGGGTCCTATAATAAGAAGGACTTATAGAACTTGGTTTCATGCACATTCATGTTTTATTTCTCTGTGTGGGTCACAG
Organism: Aepyceros melampus; assembly: GCA_006408695.1. Classification (NCBI taxonomy): domain Eukaryota; kingdom Metazoa; phylum Chordata; class Mammalia; order Artiodactyla; family Bovidae; genus Aepyceros; species Aepyceros melampus. Next base: position 262,937 of record SJXQ01010338.1, on the reverse strand, counting down.
TGCTTCAGCCCATTCCTGTGTCTTGTAGACAATGTAACTTAGGGAAAATGATAGATCTTAATTTAATCCCTGGTATAGTAAGTCCTGTACCAATTCTGATAGCTATTTTGATGAATAACATATAGAACTGTGATATACAGAAACACTAATAGAATACCAGTATATACAGTACTAATATGAGTACTAAAATTTGTAGAAACATGCCATGTATAAATGGAGCTATATGTGGAGTACAGCATGACTCTTAAAAGACACATGCCACAAAGAATTTATTGACAGTAGGTCTAAAATTTATCCCAAAATTCAAATGTGCTTCCATTACTAGATCTGACAGAAACTTAAGTAAGTAAGTAAGTAAAGTCACTCAGTCGTGTCCGACTCTTTGTGACCCCATGGACTGCAGCCCACCAGGCTCCTCTGTCCATGAGATTCTCCAAGCAAGAATACTGGAGTGGGTTGCCATTTCCTTCTCCAGGGGATCTTCCCAACACAGGGATCGAACCTGGGTCTCCCACATTGGAGGCAGACGCTTTAACCTCTGAGCCACCAGGGAATTAAAATTATATTCTAGAGTTGTCATGTATATTGATATAAGTACTTTTTATTTAAATAAATCCTTTATAAAAATGTAATTGAAGCAAATGGAGCAAGGTATTGGATACTTACTGTATTGTATTTTCTGATAGCAGAAATAGATGGAAACAAGAGGGAAAAAGGCAGTGATAAATAAAAATAAAATGTAAAAAAGGACAGAAATGTGACTGGAAAGAAAATAAAGGCTGAAGATGCAGTTTTTTATGATGTACCTTGAAGCCAGTCTACACCTTCTTGCAATCCTTCTCCTTTTATGGCATCACTAGCACTGAAATAAAACCAACAGAAAAATATCCATTTCATCAAAAAACTGTAAGAATAAATAATTACAATTTTGCCATATGGCAAATTAATATATTTAATAACATATCTGAGCAAAACTGGTTAAGTACTGAAACTGAATATACATAGGATATAAAAGTCTGAGTGTTTAGGATCAAGACATGAGAAAACTCTTCATTAATTTATATGGACATTTGTAAAAATATATCATTAAAATCTTACTAGTCTAGGAATATTACTTGGACTGGCATTAACAAAACATATACTTTGAGTTATTCTCTCAGTAGTGGGATTATAGAGCACATCATCCTACTTTCCCCTACCGGCCCCAATGATTCAATAACATTTATTTATTAGAAATGCTTTACTTCGGTTGTAATTTAGCCACAGGATGGAGTGACTTTATTTGAAATGAAAATTGATATCTAAAAGGTATAAATCTATAACTGTAACTCTGGTAAACTGGTAAAATAAAAAAATCCCAGTAGATTTCAACCATAGTTTTATATTTATTGGTTTTACAAACCTCGATAGCTTGTTTAACTCTTTGGCCTTCAGTTTTTGCTTCTGGAAAACGAGGGAATATTACCACTGACTTCATGTGATTATTATAAGAATTAAATATTTGAGATATGCATATAAAACATTGAATACAGTGTCTTTTCACTGTTGTTCCATTCTTGAAAGTAAGCCAGCCTAAATCGTTATTGTGACATTATTTTATAAATAATACAAATTAAATTATATAAACTAAAACAATAAAATGTAGAGGATTTTTTGAGTATATAATAATCTTTTTCTAAGACTCAGATTGACAATTTCTCATAACATGTTACTGATTTAATTATCTAATAACAATTAGTATACATAATAGATTTTCTGTATGATTAAGATTGCTTTTAGTGTGCTGAAGCATGATTTTAAAATGTACTAAATTATCTTAAAACAGTTAACTTGATTCTAATCAAAAGAGAAATTACTTTCAAGGAATGATTTATTGGACCAAGAACATGACTTATCATAGAATTATTTTAAAATAGGAAGACAAAAACAAATAGCATGAGATATGCAATTATTCAAAGCAAACTATGGATTACCTTTATTAATAGCAAAACATCACTAACTGAAATACTTCTATCAAGAATGATCAACCTATTGACTTTTATCACAAACTTCTAGTCCCACGTAAGAGCACAGTGCCATGAAGAAATCCTTCTCCTTTGATGCAGGTGTTACTATATTTCTAAAAATCTTGCATCTTTCGTAATAATTCCCAAATATTTAAATTCTACATTTCAAATAAATCATAAGAGTCATAACTGGAATAAAAGCCAGAGTCTTCACCATTTTCTGCAAGGCACTATGTGACATAGCCCCTGGTTATTTCTCAGGGGCCTCATCTACAATTTCCCCCTGCCTCTCTGTTCTAGCCAGCAAGGACTTCTTGCTGTTTCCAGACAACATAGGCACATTCTCATCCAAGAGCCTTTTCACTTGCTGGCCTCTCTATCTGGAAAAGTTATTCCTCCAAACCTTTGGGTGAATTGCTTCTTGACTTCAATTATCTCTCAGAGGAAGAGCACATTCATTATTCTTTCTCTTACTATTCTACTTTTTTTTTCACCCTCCCAACTGATGTTTTTATTATCTCTCAAGATAGTAAAAATGCAAATGCAAACATGTATCACTCCAGGGACTTAGTCAAAGAACACATGGGAAGAATTCAAACAGAATCAGACTTGAAAATCAGAGTTGACTATATGTTTAGTAAAATGGTCAAAAATAAACCAAAAAAAATTTCCAGACTATACTTCTCTATAATCTCTCCTTTACTATCCAAATTTATTTGTACCTAAGGCAAGAGAGATGCAATATTTTATCTCTGCGCCACTCGCATTACTTTTTTTTCTCCAAAATTAAAGGAAAAATTTACTTTTAGTTCAAATAAAAACTTGAACAAGTGAAACACTAATTTGAACTTAGTGAGATGTCCAGTTTGAATTAAGAAGTCAAAATTTTAGACAAACTTAAAAACAGCATTATTCTACAAGTTGTACAGAAAATAAAGAAACTGGCAATATGCTCTAAGTCCATATCCTTATAGCATCAGATATTATTTTTTTCTATTAAAAAAGTTAAGGTGTGACAATTAAATAAATAGAATTCAATAGCTAATTATTAAGAAGAAAGACATTTTCCATTTGCAAAATTAATTTCTACTTCAAAATTAAGAGGAAAACTACATCTTTTACTAATTAGAATTGACCCGTATTTTGAATGTTGTACTTTCCATTAATGTAGTCAGCACACTTAGGGCAAAAATTAAATTATTTTACTTTAGATATTATCATTTTAAGTATGATTTATAAAAATAGAAAGGTTCTATCTTAAGATAGTTCTCTACACCAAATCCCTCCTTGCTTTACCAGCAAAATACCACAGAACCTCAAATTCCAACTAAAGAATAATTTAGTAAACATTAATTTTTCCTCTGATTTCCAAAGTAAGGAGGGTTTTACTCATGATATGTGGCCTTAGGTACTGAAAAATTTCAATGGATTTCTCAAGTGCTATAGTATTACTCTTTCAGCACCATGGTTAGCTCTTAAAGTTTTCCTCTGAGTTCTACCATTTCCTTCTTTCCTTGCTGGCTTTGCCTCCGTGTTCAGCCTTTCTCTATAGAGGAGAAGGTGGGGGCCAGGGAGAGGAGGGAGCAGGGGTGAACAGAGGGAAGCTTAATGTAACATAAGGTGGTGATGTAGTTGCTAAGTCGTGTCTGACTCTTGTGACCCCATGGACTGTAGCCTGCCAGGCTCCTCTGCCCATGGGATGCTCCAGGCAAGAATACTGGAGTGGGTTGCCATTTCCTTCTCCAGGGGATCTTTCTGACCCAGGACTCGAACCCGGGTGTCCTGACTGCAGGCTGATTCTTTACCAACTGAGCTATGAGGGAAGACCTCATAGGGTAACATAAGGTAGCAGTAGGCATTAAAATACTATCTAATATACAACTTCTGGTTATCCTCATCAAAATATTTTGGCAGAAAAACACACTGGAATTAAATATATTAGTAAGAAACTGCTTTCCAAATAAAAATGTATAATAATATCAGACTCTAATTATTTAAGAGTTCAGTTTTACAGTATGTCCAAATAAGATAGATTTTTATATTTTTGTTTATTCATATCAACAAGTATTTATTGTTTATCTCCTAAGTACCTAAGAGTAGGTACCTACTAAATAGGCATTGTTACTATTCTGGGGGTTACAGAGTGAAAAAAATCAATGAATTCCAGGTCACATGGTACTAATGGACTAATATAGGAAGACAGACTATGCAAGAGAAAAGAAAAAAAAGAAGAGGTCATATGGCAATAGACGAATAAAGCAAAGTAAGGAAAAAAAAACACAAAAGATGGGGGTAATGTATAGTGATATTTCAGAGAACTATCAAGAGAGGTCTCTTTCTTAAAGAAAGTGCAATAGTAAGTAGGAAAATTATTTTAAAGAATGATTCAGACAAAGGGAAAGTGCAAATGCCTTGATATGGAACTGTGGTTGGTTGATTCCACATGCAGAAAGAAATTAGTGTGGTTGAGCTGGGTAAGTAAGCAGATTGGTTAATTCTTTTAAAGAGTTGTTTTAGTTTTTCTATCCCTGAAAAGATTTGAAAAGGTTTTAACAATAATATATTACTGAATACCTGCAACACTACAATTTTATAAAACATAATCTTTACCTTTCATCCTACCATGTTAAGTCACTTATATACTCAGCTTGTAAAATCTCCCTGAAGTTGGAGATTTTTTCAGAATGATAAAATGAAATGTAAATAAAAGACTTTACCAAATATGCCATGGTTTATCTTTGATGTCCTCTAAACACAGCAACTGAGATACTTTTACAGATGTCAACGCATCTCTAAGATCCATTTTGTTGCAAAGAATAAGATTGGTATTCGACGGTGCTTAATATCTAAAAGAGAAAATAAGACTATCATCACACTTCTAGCTTTTTGAGTTATTTTCTCCAAAATCCTTAAAAAACTGAAATCCACTAAAATTGTCTTCCAATCACTTCTTCCCATATCACACATACATAAACATTTAAAGGCATATACTGTCAAGCATATATTTAAGTGATAATAGAATTTAAAATACACTTCTTCCTAAGGTTATCTGCACAGTCCATGGAATTCTATAGGCCAGAATATTGGAATGGATAGCCCTCCCCTTCTCCAGGGGATCTTCTCAACCCAGGGATTGAACCCAGGTTTCCCTCATTGCAGGTAGAGTATTTACCAGATGAGCTACAAGGGAAGTAAGATTATCTGCCCTCTTGTTGGAACTGTAAACCAAAGATGGATGAGGGTGGGAGTGGAGCGCTCATTAAACAGTAACAGAACAGCACCTAGCAAAGAGTCAAACATTTTGTTTCATTTTTACTGTCAACACAAAGGAAGAAAACTTCAAACAGAAATATCATAGGAGGAGGATAGGAATGTAAATAGACTAATCAAGAGACACAGGGTGGCTGAGTGGATTTTTTTAAAAAGACCCATACATAAGTTGCCTATAAGAGATTCACTTCAAATACAAAGAAACAAACTGAAACTGAAAGGATGGAAAAAGATATTTCATGCAAACGGAAACGGAAAAGATGGTGGGGCAGCAATGCATGTATCAGACAAAAAAGACTTTAAAACAAAATTATAAAAAGAGACAAAGAAGGACATTAAAGGACAGTGCTCACGGGATCAATTCAAGCAGATAAAGACAGCTGTAAATATGTATGTACCCAACATAGGAGAGGTTAAATATATAAGGCAAATATTAACAGATGTAGAAACTGACAGCAACACAAAAATAGTAAGGGGTCTTTAACTTCCTCCTTCCATCAATGGACAGATCATTCACATATAAAGTCAATAAGGAAATAGTAGCCTTAAAAGACACATTAGTTCAGTTCAGTTCAGTCGCTCAGTCGTGTCTGACTCTTTACAACTCCATGAACAGCCCGCCAGGCCTCCCTGTCCATCACTAGCTCCCGGAGTTTACCCAAACTCATATCCATTGAGTCGGTGATGCTATCCAGCCATCTCTGTCGTCCCCTTCTCCTCCTGCCCCCAGTCCCCCCCAGCATCAGGGTCTTTTCCAGTGAGTCAACTCTTCACATGAGGTGGCCAAAGTATTGGAGTTTCAGCTTCACCATCAGTCCTTCCAATGAACACCCAGGACTGATCTCCTTTAGGATGGACTGGTTGGATCTCCTTGCAGTCCAAGGGACTCTCAAGAGTCTTCTCCAACACCACAGTTCAAAAGCATCAATTCTTCAGCGCTCAGCTTTCTTCACAGTGGTTCCTCTGCCTTTTCTAGAACCAGCTTGAATATCTGGAAGTTCACGGTTCACATATTGCTGAAGCCTGGCTTGGAGAATTTTGAGCACTACTTTACTAGGAGATGAGTGCAATATCATACAGGTCTTAAAGACATTAAAAGGATAATGAGAGGATGATACAATTTTATGCCAATAAAAATCACAAGTTATATAAATTAACAAATTAACAGATTTGGTTATATATTATAGAAGTGACCCAAGAAGAAATATAGAACTTTAATAGCCCTACCTCATTTAAAGAAATTGAATTTACAGTTCATGCCCCCAACATACACACAAAATGTTGAACCAGATGGCTTCATCAGATTTTATTTAATGCTTAAGAAATAATACCAATTCTAAACAAATCCAAAACATAAAAAAATAAAAATAAGAAGAGGAGGAGTAACTGCTCTTCAGGTCATTTTACGAGGTCTCTACAGCCCTAATACAAAGTCAGAAGAGGCCATTACAAGATAGAAAATGACAAAATGAAATCCATTATGCTAAGTGAAATAAGTCAGAAAAAGACAAATACCATATGATCTCATAAGTGAAAGCTAAAGAAGACAAAAAATATCTAAAGAAAACAAACTGATGGATGAGAGAAGAAACTGGTTGTTGCCAGAGGTGGTTGGAGTGGACAGAGCCTGAAATGGATGAAAGGGATCAAAAAGTACAAACTTCGAGTCATGAAATAATTTATGAGATGTAATGTACACCATGGTGACTACAGTTAGTAATACTGTATTGGGTATTTGAAAGCTGCTAAGAGTATATCTTAAAAGTTCTCATCACATGAAAAAAAAAAATTTCTAACTATGTGTCCTGATGGATGTTAACTAGACTTGTGGTGATCACTTCACAGTACAGTTGACCTTTGCACAATGTGAGGGTTGGAGTTCTAATCTCTGCACATTCAAAAATCTGTGAATAACTTCATAGCTGGCCCTCTATATCTACAGTTTCACATTTGTGGATTCAGTCAACTTTGGATCATATAGTACTACTGTGGCATTATTTGAAAAAAATCCACACGTAAGTAGACCTGTTCAGTTCAAATCCCAGTCGTTCAAAGGGTAACTGTATATACAAATATGAAATCACTATGCTGAATACCTGAAACTGACATAAAATTATATGTCAATTATATTTCAAAAAATGTTCACACCAACTTTATTTATAATTGCCCTAAACTAGGAACAGTTCAGGTATTAATTACTAAACATTGGGTAAACAAACTGTGTTACAGTCATATAATAAAATATTACAAAGCAAATAAAAGGAGTAAACAAGTGATACACACAACATGGGCGACTGCCCAAAACATTACACTGAATGTAAAAACCTAGGCACAAAAATGTATGTACCTTTCCCCACCATTTATATGAAATTGTAAAAAAGGCAAAATTTTGGAGATTGAAATCAGATTAGTAGCTCTTCAGGCCCCTTGTAGGGGTGCTGTTGGAAAGGGGCATGAAAGAACTTACAGGGTGATGAAAATGTTCTGTTTCTTGTCTGGGAGCGTACAGACAAGAACAGTTACATGAATATATGCATTTGTCAAAATTACAGAACTGTATACTTAAGATTTGGAGAAGGCAATGGCACCCCACTCCAGTACTCTGCCTAGAAAATCCCATGGACGGAGGAGCCTGGTGGGCTACAGTCCATGGGGTCGCTAAGAGTCAGACACGACTGAGCGACTTCACTTTCACTTTTCACTTTCATGCATTGGAGAAGGTAATGGCAACCCACTCCAGTGTTCTTGCCTGGAGAATCCCAGGGACAGGGGACCCTGGTGGGCTGCCGTCTATGGGGTCGCACAGAGTCGGACACGACTGAAGCGACTTAGCAGCAGCAGCAGCATACTTAAGATTGGAGCATTTCTCTGTAATACATATTATATATAAATTTTAAAAAAGTTCAATATATATTTCAGCTGAGAAATCCCTTTTTTGGGAATTTAACCTATAAAATAAATGCATAAGTATATATAGATACATGGACAAGGCTTTAGTTGAGGAAATTAAGGTTCCCATTGTATTTATTTAAAGCAGATGTTGTAAGATGTATTTCATGTTTTGGTCAACATCATGACTTTTTTGGGGGAGAAAGGGGAAATATTAACAAAAAGGGAATGTAGAATCAAAAATGCCTTCTCAACACAGATAAAAGATAAGTTTTTAAAAGTGAAAAAGTCACAGAAAAAGCACAGGTTGAATAATTTTTCCCTCCACATAATAATAAACTTGAGGTTGTCCAATAAAAATGCCAAAGATATTGTGGTTAAGCAGAAAGAATTCTTAGAAGGCCACATACTATTTCTGTTTTTATTCTAACAAATCCGCATTTCTTTTAAACCATTTTCTAAAAGTCCTCTTCTAAAAGTACTGGTACAAAGCTCACTTAAATCTTTCTGCATGAGCAAGGATAGAATTCCACAACAGTACTGAGAATTCCTGGGGGGTGGGAGGGAAGGAATATCTAGCAACAGATGAATGACTGAATAAACCACAATACATTCATAGTATGGCATGTTAGTCAGTCAGTTCAGTCGCTCAGTGCTGTCCGACTCTTTGCGACCCCATTAACTGCAGCATGCCAGGCCTCCCTGTCCATCACCAACTCCTGAAGTCTACTCAAATCATGTCCATCGAGTTGGTAATGCCATCCAGCCATCTCATCCGCTGTTGTCCACTTTTCCTCCTGCCTTCAATCTTTCCCAGCGTCAGGGTCTTTTCAGGTGAGTCAGTTCTTCACATCAGGTGGCCAAAGTATTAGAGTTTCAGTTTTAGCATCAGACTTTCCAATGAACACTCAGGACTGATCTCCTTTAGGATGGACTGGTTGGATCTCCTTGCAGTCCAAGGGACTCTCGAGAGTCTTCTCCAACACCACAGTTCAAAAGTATCAATTCTTCAGCACTCTTTCTTCACAGTCCAACTCTCACATCCATACATGACTACTGAAAAAACCATAGCCTTGACTAGACAGACCTTTGTTGGCAAAGTAATGTCTCTGCTTTTTAATATGCTATCTAGGTTGGTCATAACTTTCCTTCCAAGGAGTAAACCTCTTTCAATTTCATGGCTGCAGTCACCATATGCAGTGATTTTGGAGCCCCCAAAATAAAGTCTGACACTGCTTCCACTGTTTCCCCATCTACTTCCCACGAAGTGATGGGACCAGATGACATGAACTTAGTTTTCTGAATGTTAAGCTTTAAGCCCACTTTTTCACTCTCTTCTTTCACTTTCATCAAGAGTCTCTTTAGCTCCTCTTCACTTTCTGCCATAAGGGTGGTGTCATCTGCATATCTGAGGTGATTGATATATCTCCCGGCAATCTTGATTCCAGCTTGTGCTTCTTCCAACCCAGCATTCTCATGATTTACTCTGCACAGAAGTTAAATAAGCAGGGTGACAAAATACAGCCTTGATGTACTCCTTTTCCTATTTGGAACCAGTCTGTTGTTCCATGTCCAGTTCTAACTGTTGCTTCCTGACCTGCATACAGATTTCTCAAGAGGCAGGTCAGGTGGTCTGGTATGCATGTTGCTCCTGCTAAGTCGCTTCAGTTGTGTCCGACTCTGTGCGACCCCACAGATGGCAGCCCACCAGGCTCCCGTGTCCCTGGGATTCTCCAGGCAAGAATAATGGAGTGGGTTCCATTACCTTCTCCAATGCATGAAAGTGAAAAGTGAAAGTGAAGTTGCTCAGTCCTATCCGACTCTTAGTGACCCCATGGACTAGGCATCATTAAAAGAATAATTGTATACATACAATTTGACTTGAAAGGATTTCTACCATGCAGTGATATTTGAGAATAGGAAGATGCAGAAGAGTATACAGAATATGATCCTGTTCTAGTAAGTAATGATGGCAGTCCTCATAGCCCCCAACCCTATATGGTTGGCTTTCTGTATCTGCGGACTTCACACCCATAGATTCAACCAACCATGGATGGAAAACACTCAGGGAAAAAAGTTACAGAAAGTTCCTGAAAACAAAACTTGAATTTACCGTGCGTTGGCATTGTATTAGTTGCTCAGTCATGTCTGACTTATTGTGACCCCATGGACTGTAGACCCCTTTCTCCAGGGGATCTTCCAAACCCAGGGATCAAACCTGAGTCTGCTGCATTGCAGGCAGATTCTTTACCATCTGAGCCACAGTATTTACATTTTGTTAAGTATTATAAGCAATCTAGAGATGGTTTAAAATACACAGGAGATGTACAATTTGACTTGAAAGGATTTCTACCATGCAGTGATATTTGAGAATAGGAAGATGCAGAAGAGTATACAGAATATGATCCTGTTCTAGTAAGTAATGATGGCAGTCCTCATAGCCCCCAACCCTATATGGTTGGCTTTCTGTATCTGCGGACTTCACACCCATAGATTCAACCAACCATGGATGGAAAACACTCAGGGAAAAAAGTTACAGAAAGTTCCTGAAAACAAAACTTGAATTTACCGTGCGTTGGCATTGTATTAGTTGCTCAGTCATGTCTGACTTATTGTGACCCCATGGACTGTAGACCCCTTTCTCCAGGGGATCTTCCAAACCCAGGGATCAAACCTGAGTCTGCTGCATTGCAGGCAGATTCTTTACCATCTGAGCCACAGTATTTACATTTTGTTAAGTATTATAAGCAATCTAGAGATGGTTTAAAATACACAGGAGATGTGCATAGCTTCTATGCAAATACTACTGTTTTATATAAGGGACTTGAGCAACTACAGCTTTTGGTATCCTTAGGGATCCTAGAACAAATCTCCCATAGACACCAAGGGATAACTGTATATATCTTTGGTACCTGTATATGCTGATGTGTGTGTATTTTGTATATCTGTGCATATATATATATGATATGAAATTATAAGCAAAGGTACGAAAGAAAAAGTACCAAATTGTTAATACTGTTATCTTAAAAGGGAATTGGAGGCCTGGCAGTAATTTAAAAATAGAAAAGATCTGTTTTAAAAGAATTCTCACAATAAATATCTCAGAAGTACTGTGATTACACATTCACACCTACGTAAAGATGGTAGCCAAAAAATTTTAGTGTGTTGAAACATCAATTTTTACTTTCACTCTTATTCTTTTTCTGTTCATCTACTTTGCTACTGATACATTATTTACATGATCAGGAAAAAAGGGCACTTTTAATTTCAGGAAATAAAGATCAAACACCTGGAAAACACTGCAAATGGCTTTGAAACTTAAAAAATATATATATGGTATTACAAATTCCACATAATATGCCTTAAAATAAAAAAATTTTAAATTTTAAGTTTATACAGTGTAAACAACATGTTTTGCTGAATCAAAGACAAAACATCATACATGACCCCAAAGCATAGACATCACAGACTGAAAGACACACACATGTACCTGGATGATTCAGAAGAGTACGAAGTTCTTCTCTGGCCACAACCATTCTTAATTCATCACTACTATCAATGACAAAAATAATGGCTTGTCCTTCTCTGTGTAATACAAAGAATGAGCAAAATTAATGATAAACAAACATTTTTCTACATTAACTATTCATTTGCATATCTTAAACCATTTATTATGTCTTCATGTCCTATGATGATTTATCAACAGGCATTATTTCTGTTCTTTATTAGTTTATATGAGTAATTAATATTGCCATATTTTGGTTAATATATTAACCAAATTAGTCACATTTAATGTAAAGTAATTTTTATTCATTTGGATCATAACATGGTAAATTTAATGAGTCATTTAATAATTTTAAAAAATAACAAGTTGGGCTTTCCTGGTGGTTAAGAATCCACCTGCCAATGCAGAGGACACGGGTTTGATTCCCTGATCCAGGAAGATCCCACATTATGCAGAGTAACTAAGCCCATGCGCTACAATTACTGAACCCACACTCTAGAACCTGTGAATCACAACTACTGAGCCAAAGCGACTCAACTTCTGAAACCTAGAGCCCATGCTCTGCAATAAGAGAAGCCACCACAATGAGAAGCCTGCATACCGCAACTAGAAAGTAGCCCCCGATCACTGCAACTAGAGAAAGTGTGTGCAGCAACAAACTCAGCATGGTCATAAATTTAAAAAAAAAAAAAAAGGTAAAAACATAATCCTATTACACAGGCACAATCATTAATATTTGCAAATAAATTGTTTTCAGCATTTTCTTTGTACATGTGTGTATGCCTGTGTACTCAGTCCTGTCCAACTCTTTGCAACCCCATGGACGGCAGCCTGCCAGGCTTCTTTGTACATGGAATTTTCCAAGCAAGAATATTCATATACGAATATCTACATTTGTATTTAAATGGAATCTTGCTGTTTTATTTTGCCTTTCTGATATATATGTCACTTCCTTGATCTTTTTTATAGTATAGTTTAAACTACTTTTATATAAAGCATTAAAGCATAAAGAAGCTTTCAATAAAGTTTTTTTTGAAAGACGTCTTTCAATAACATCTTTCATTATACTGTAAAGTATAATGAGTATGTCATTAAATACTGTATCAAACTGCTATTGTTGGGCTTCATAGAATACTTCCAATTTTCATTACTATGGAAAACTTTGGGATAAACATCCTCCCAAATACATTTTAAAAATTTCTTGATACTTTAAGATCTCTTCTTAGGAACAGAATGCCTAGGAATACATACATAAAGTTTTAGATAAACACTGACAAATTAGAAATGCTATATCAATTTTATAATACTATCAGCACTTTTCCCACTCCCTGGCCAGCATGGCTCTTATTCTTTTCAATTTTTTACCATCCTAACAGCATATTATTTTACTTTGCATTTTATTAATTTCTTGTTAAGTTCAATATATTTTCATATATTTATTAGACATTTATATATTTTTTGTGACTCACTTATTCCAGTCATAAACCAAGATTTTTAAAGTTCAATGTCATTAGTACTCACAATCATATAAAAAATAAAACAACTTTTTAATACTATTGTCTGTTATCATTTAAAAAGATGAATGGATTTTATTACAGTCATACATTACCAGTGGATATAGAAATGGATACAATTGAAAATATATATCAAGAACTTTAAAAACATTCAGTCACTTTGAGCCAGTAATTTCATTTCTGAAATTTATACTAAGGAAACATGAAGTATGACAAAGATTTATACAGTAACATGTTAACTGAAGAACTGTTTATAATCTTTCAAAACTGAGAATAATCTTTATGTCCAAAAACAGAGGAATGATTAAGCAAATTTTGGCATAGGAAGGAATATAAGAAAATATTAGGTTGCCATGAGAGTTACATTCTTTTTATGTTTTCCTGACTTATCAGAGAACATTAAATGAAAACTATACAGCACATGGTGCATGCTTTAGAAGGCTCCTTTCTCAGTATGTTAAATGCTATTTCAAAATAGAAGAAACATACTCAAAATATATATTTTCTAAACATTAACTCCTTTCCCAATATGTAGTCTTTATATCTTAGGCTTTATTACCTTTTTATATTCAAAAAATAATATGCAAAAACTATACAATAATTAACATTACAGAACCAAATAAATGACAAAGGAAAGAAACTTCCTTTATAATCTCATTAGTACCCAAACAAATGCTATTAATGATGCAGCACATATTACGAATTTTCTTCTCTCTCAATGTATATTAAACATACATTTTTCTTAAGAATAATCTTCTTTATATAACTGAGATATGACAAAAATATCATAAATAATTCTCAACACACATTCTTTTATGTACATGTTTGCCCAGCAGTCCCAGTCATCTGTACTGAAAGCAAAAATTATGGCCAGAGGGTATGAACATTTTTCATTTTAACAGATATTGAAAAATTACCCTAAAAAAGATGTTACATTATCTGTAAGAGTAGCTTGTTTTGCCAACAGTAGACTTAATCTTTTTAACCTTTTTTTAGTCTAATAGATTAAAATGCATTTGTTCTTTCACAATCAGAAATATATACCTACAGGAAATTTACTATTATTATAGATTTCTGAACAGTAATCATATTCAGCATTCCACCTATAGTGTATCTAAAATATTCCTGAATTCATTAACTTCTTTCAAAAAGATTTTAAAGAAAAAAATGTTAAAATCAGAAAAAAATTTCCTTTAAGTACTATTTTTTATGTAGTATTATATTTTCTGTAATAAAATTTTTTAAAAGTATTAAATACATGTTTTTAAAGTTGTTTATCAAATAATTGGAAGAGGAATTTTAAAAATCCTATACTGAAAACTCAAGTTGCCTTAAAAACAAAAATACCTCACATTTCCCCCAGAGAATTTAATGCAGGATACCACAAGCATAGCATATTTGGATCCTAACAACTTGATAGCTGTTAATCTGAAGTAACTGGTGAGCATCTAATTTGCACACGCAGCAAAACATCTTTTTATAACTGCTTGTTGAACGAATGGATCAACTGTTGGTGCTGCTATTTTAACTAAATTTATTCAGTAATTATTTATTGATCTGTGTGCCCAGAGTCATACTTGATCTTGAAAAAATAATCTGAATAGGAAAAAAATCCAACCCCCTTGATTATATGGTTATAAGATTAGAGAAATATGAATGGTTAAGTACTGTGTCAACACTGGGGCCAGAATAATTTGGGCATCTCCACAATAAATGGAATCTCCACAGAGGAGGTGACTTTTGAACTAGTCCTTAAAGAATGAATATATCGCTTTCTAGACAAGGCAGTTGAGGAGGAGGGAGCGATTTGAAGGGGGGGGTTGACTTGGCGTGCACTGCGCCCCTCGGGAACGTTATTGCGCGTGGAACGGCTGCTTTTGGAAGTTTATCATTGAGTAGAAGGAGCAATCCCCTGGAGGAAGGCATGGCAACCCACTCCAGTATTCTTGCCTGGAGAATCTCCACGGACAGAGGAGCCTGGTGGGCTACAGTCCATGGGGTTGCAGAGTCGGACACCACTGAGTGACTAAGCACAGAGGGAACAATACCTTAAACAAGCTATTGCCCAGAAGAAAAGATGTTTGGTTTTCACAAGCCAAAGATGTACCGAAGTATAGAGGGCTGCTGTATTTGCAGAGCTAAATCCTTCAGTTCTCGATTCACTGACAGTAAACGCGATGAAAAGGATTTCCAGAGATGTTTTGGGTTACATGAGACTCGTTCAGGAGATATCTGTAATGCCTGTGTCCTGCTTGTGAAAAGATGGAAGAAATTGCCAGCAGGATCAAAAAAAAAAAACTGGAATCATGTGGTGGATGCAAGGGCAGGACCCAGTCTAAAGACTACACTGAAACCAAAGAAAGTGAAAACTCTATCTGGAAACAGGATAAAAAGTAACTAGATCAGTAAACTGCAGAAGGAATTTAAAAGCCACAATTCTGATGCTCACAGTACAACCTCAAGTGCCTCTCCAGCTCAGTCTCCTTGTTACAGTAACCAGTCAGATGATGGCTCAGATACAGAGATGGCCTCTGGCTCCAACAGAACGCCAGTGTTTTCCTTTTTAGATCTCACATACTGGAAAAGACAGAAAATATGCTGTGGCATCATCTATAAGGGCCGTTTTGGGGAAGTCCTCATCAACACACATCTAATTCAAGCCTTGCTGCAGCAATAAGAAAGCAGCTGCTGAGAAGCCGGAGGAGCAGGGGCCAGAGCTCTGCCTATCTCCACTCAGGAGTGGTGACTAAGCTTTATGTAGAAGGGGAGATTACAGTAACCAGTCAGATGATGGCTCAGATACAGAGATGGCCTCTGGCTCCAACAGAACGCCAGTGTTTTCCTTTTTAGATCTCACATACTGGAAAAGACAGAAAATATGCTGTGGCATCATCTATAAGGGCCGTTTTGGGGAAGTCCTCATCAACACACATCTAATTCAAGCCTTGCTGCAGCAATAAGAAAGCAGCTGCTGAGAAGCCGGAGGAGCAGGGGCCAGAGCTCTGCCTATCTCCACTCAGGAGTGGTGACTAAGCTTTATGTAGAAGGGGAGCAAAAATGATTTAAATTTTGGAAAATAAAGCAACAGAATGACCCTCCTATTTTTAATTTGGATACCTGCTATTCTGCCCAAAGATGGATTTGTAGAATAGTTTTGAATGGGTTATTTTTCCTTCAGTTCCACAAACTCTGAAGCCAGTGAAGCTTACTAAGAGATAAAAAAGAAGTGTACATAATATTTAAGATGCTGAGTATTTCATAGGAAAGCTGAATGCTGCTGTAAAGTGCTCTTTAAGTCTTTTTTAAAAATCCCCTTCTAATGAATGAAATTAGGGGAATTTTCAGGGGACAGTGATAGGATTTGTTGTATGATAAACGTATGTAGTTTTAGTCTTTCTATTTTGAGAAGCAGTGATTGGGGCATTTTTTAAGATGGCTGGCTACACTTGTTTTTCTTCATTATAATAAATTTGTCATAACTCAGTAAACATGGACTTGCCCCTAGAGGTAGTTGTTAATAACTGAAATATTAAGGTCTTGCCGAGGTTCTGGTGATTCAAACCTGTACTACTGAATATTAAGCAGGACAGGCAGCTCTCTGGTGCAAATATCTTGGAGGAGTAATTTCTAAATATGCAGAGGTAACTTGACTGTATATGTTGCGTCCTGTGTCACTTCCCTCCATATTGATATTTGATACAGATTTTAATTTATATGAAACTTAAAAAGCAGAATCAAAACTTAAAGCAGAATTAAAGTTCCTCTTGTGGAAATGTCAAGTCTTTAGGATAAGCAATCTTATATGAATAGTACCAAAGCATTACCACTTGGTAGAGAACATTCTCTATTAAAAATGTTAGATTATCTGAAAAATAACAATGTGCAAGTCTTTAGGATGGCACACGAGAAAAACAAAGGTTAATGCTTCTTGGGGCACATTTCTTAGAGGGCTTGCAAGTGTGTAAATAATTTGTTTATGTTACGTGATGGTTGCACAATTCAGTTTTAGCTCTGGATTACTTCAGTTGACCTTTGTGAAGGTTTTATCTGTAGAATGGTTGTTTGACTTCTTTTAATCTGTTAGGGTTTTGGGATTTTTTTTTTTTCATTCTATATTAAAGTAAAATTCTACTAAAAATTAAAAAAAAAGAATGAATATATCAACCTTAAGCTGCAGAGAAGTAGAGTAGAACAGGACATTAAAAACAGAGACAATAGAACATGCAAGGCCCAAGGTTATGAAGAATCTGAAGCACTGACAAATAATGTCAAATATGATTATCTATTTTTTAAAAACTTAGGATGTATACTTAAATTACATAAAAATAAACATTGCACTCTAGCCCATGTAATCATTTGGATTTCTAATCACTACTTGTTGTTGAAATATAACCATAGGACACAACTGAGCAACTTCACTTTCACTTTTCACTTTCATACATTGGAGAAGGAAATGGCAGCCCACTCCAGTGTTCTTGCCTGGAGAATCCCAGGGATGCGGAAGCCTAGTGGGCTGCTGTCTATGGGGACGCACAGAGTCGGACACGACTGAAGTGACTTAGCAGTAGCAGTTGCAATTAACCAACATTTGCAAACATACTTACTTATAATAGTGTTCCCAGAGATTTCTGTATCTTCCTTGACCTGACATGTCAAACACTGTAAAAGACAAACTATAAAACAAAACAAACAACAACAACAAATTATTACATTATAAGCTACTAAAACTTTATTATCAATCAAATAAACCACCCTTGAGTATACAGTGTTCAACTTGGGCCAGCTTTCAAGTACAAGTGCCACAGAATAACTTTTTAAAATATAAATATGATTTTATAATAGTAACATATAAAAATACATTTTTCTTTGCTGGTGAAATTATGATAGTCAGAACATGGAAGCAACCTAGATGTCCGTCAGCAGATGAACAGATAAGAAAGCTGTGGTACATATACACAATGGAGTTATTACTCAGCCATTAAAAAGAATACATTTGAATCAGTTCTAATGAGGTGAATGAAACTGGAACCTATTATACGAGTGAAGTAAGCCAGAGAAAACACCAATACAGTATACTAACACATATATACGGAATTTAGAAAGATGAAACTCCAATACTTTGGCTACCTCATGTGAAGAGTTGACTCATTAGAAAAGACCCTGATGCTGGGAGGGATTGGGGGCAGGAGATGATGCATGAGACAGGGGGATCGGGGCTGGTGCACTGGGATGACCCAGAGGGATGGGATGGGGAGGGATGTGGGAGTGGCGTTCAGGATGGGGAACACATGTACACTCGTGGTGGATTCATGTCAATGTATGGCAAAACCAATACAATATTGTAAAGTAATTAGCCTCCAATTAAAATAAATAAGTTTATATTAAAAACAATTTAAAAAAGAGTTTATCTAAACTCTAAATTCTGAAGAATAATCCAGAGATAGTAGTACAAATATTTTAACGTCAGTGGGCTTCTGAAACAACAGATTCCTTTTTCTAAGAGTAGCAGGAATAACTAGATAGATCTAATACCATTTTCCACCCACAACTTCTTAAACACAAGTTTAATAAAATGAATTACCTAGACGACTTGAATTTCTGTATGCTGAATCCTATTGTTGGAACTATATCTTGAGACTGAGCCTTTAAGAAAAGAAACAAAGTTTAGAAATTTGCAATTACCGAAGATGCATTTTTCCTCAGGTTAAAAGAAAAGCACCCAGTTTTTCCAATTGTAAAATCTGCCACTAAGAAGATGAAAGGATTAAACAAAATCATAATTTTTGCAAGGAGATCGTTGTGTGTGAATTCTTTATAGAAGTTTAAGGTTTATTAATTATAAATCTGCATAATGTATGTCTTAATTCACATTTTGAGGCTTGCTGAAAGTTACCACCAACTTAAAATAGTTTCACAAGTCTCTTTTAGCTCACATATAGGACTTCCTAATCTTCCATACTTATTTAGTTTGCAAATGCTACAGAGGGGCTTCCCAGGTGGCACTACTGGTAAAGAACCTGTCTGCCAATGTAGGAGACCTAAGAGAGGTGGGTTTGATCCCTGGGTTGGGAAGATCCCCTGGAGGCGCGCATGGCAATCCACTCCAGTATTCTTGCCTAGAGAATCCCATGGATAGAGGAGCCTGGCAGGATACTGTCCATGGGGTTGCAGAGAGTCAGACACGACTGAAACGACTTAGCAAGCAGGACGTGTGCTACAGAGGATTGTCTTCATGTCTAGATGGTGAATATACATGGTCTCTGCTTTCATGGAATTTATAATCTAGAGAAGGTAAACAGCAATAAACAACTAAGTACCAATTTTGAACAGTGCTAAGTGCAATGAAAGGTGATTGAGGGTGGGAGGCAATGGGGTGGAGAAAGGTTAGTTTAGCAATAAGCCTGTCTGAGAGAGATGACATCTCACCCAGTAAATGTTAAGAAGGAAAAAAGCTATGACAAGATCTGGGCAAAGAACAATCCAGCCAAAGGAAACAGCAAGGACAATGACTGCAAGGAAGGGAGGAACTCACCACTCAGGAAAAGTTGAAGGACTGTATGTCTGAAATATATTTATTAAGGGAAAGACTGTATGTAACCAAGTGAGAGAGGTGGGGCCATGGTGGAGACTGAGTGGAAAAGAGACTGCAAGAGGGCAAGAGTATAATGGGAGACCTGCTGACATGATCCACAGGCAAGTAAAAGACCTTAAATTGACAAGTTAACTTGTCAATTAAGTTAACTTAATTGTACCATCAAAACTTTCTCCTTTTGAATAGAAGTCCATTCACTTTCTGACCCAGATGCCTAAGAATTATTCTTGACTCCTTCCTTATTTTACATCCCCTATACAACAATTCTCTAAGCTTTATTGATTCTGGCTCACTAACTTAGCTTAGGTCTTCATCATTTCTTGCTTCAAATTACTACAACAGCCTCCTGATTACTCCTAACTGCTAATACAACATCTAAACAAGTTACTTCTCTAAGCCTGAGTTTTCTTAAATGTAAAATATATCATTACTACCCTTAACTCTTAATGTTTTCATGAGAATTAAGTAAGCCAATCAATGCAAAATACCAGTGTCTGGTCCAGAATAAACACTCAACAAATGGTTGTTATCATTAAGAATTACTCTCTCACTGATTTCAGTTTCATACTCCAGTCTTCTTCATACTACCAAAAGTGTAACTTAAAAAAAAATTCCCCTTTGAGTTCATCACGTTGCTTTTATGTAAAAAGAGGAGGAGTAGAGGGAAAACTGCTGCCTCACATCATTATGTTCACTTTGGTAGTTTACTCCTGAAAATTTAAAATTCAAAGGAGGCAAGAATATACAGTGGATTAAAGACAATCTTTTTAACAAGTGGTGCTGGGAAAACTGGTCAATCACTTGTAAAAGAATGAAATTAGATCACTTTCTAACACCATACACAAAAATAAACTCAAAATGGATTACAGATCTAAACGTAAGACAAGAAACTATAAAACTCCTAGAAGAGAACATAGGCAAAACACTCTCCAACATAAATCACAGCAGGATCCTCTATGATCCACCTCCCAGAATACTGGAAATAAAAGCAAAAATAAACAAATGGGATCTAATTAAAATTAAAAGCTTCTGCACAACAAAGGAAACTGTAAGCAAGGTGAAAAGACAGCCTTCTGAATGGGAGAAAATAATAGCAAATGAAACAACTGACAAACAACTAATCTCAAAAATATACAAGCAGCTTATGCAGCTCAACTCCAGAAAAATAAATGACCCAATCAAAAAATGGGCCAAAGAACTAAATAGACAAATACAGAGTGAAGTAAGCCAGAAAGAAAAACACCAATACAGTATACTTACACATATATATGGAATTTAGAATGATGGTAATGATAAACCTGTACGCAAGACAGCAAAAGAGACACAGATGTATGTATAGAACGGCCTTTTGGACTCTGTGGGAGAGGGAGAGGGTGGGATGGGTTGGCAGAGTGGCAGTGTAACATGTATGATATCATAAGTGAAACGAATCGCCACTCCAGGTTTGATGCAGGATGCAGGATGCAGGATGCTTGGGACTGATGCACGGGGATAATCCAGAGAGAAGGTGGGGGGCAGGAGAGGGGAGGTGGGGGTCAGGATTGGGAGTTCATGTACACTCGTGGCTGATTCATGTCAATGTATAGCAAAATGAATACAGTATTGTAAAGCAAAACAAACTAAAAAATAAAAATCAATTAAAAAATAAATAAATAAAAAAAATAAAATTCAAATGGAAAGACATAAAGTGAAAGGTCCCTGGAACTTCCGTTCCGTTCCTTTCAGTCGCTCAGTCGTGTTGGTCACCTTAATAGTAATGTGCTAGTGAAAAGACTTCCCAGAGCTGCCCTGATTTTTGCTTTCTGAAATTTGTTTACTCAGCTTTCCCTTCTATTCTGTGAGCTGCCTAGTATTCTTCAAAAATCTATCTCTTTATGTTAGACAGAATTTATTTCCTGTTACTCAGATTCTTACCTCATATCTTAGGGGTCTTTCATTGTACAACAAACTTTGGGATAAAGAGTTTCCTAATTTTTGTCATCCTAAAATACAATACTGTTTTGATTTTATGAATTTTCATGTGCCAATGTGATAAAACCATCAGCTATTATTATTAGGAAAAAATAACAATAATAAAACCCACTCCTGTGTTCTTGCCTGGAGAATCCCAGGGACAGGGGAGCCTGGTGGGCTGCCGTCTATGGCGTCGCAAAGTCGGACATGACTGAAGCGACTTAGCAGCAGCAGCAACAATAATAATAAATAGTTGAACGTTTAAAGAAATCTCAGAAAATATAGTTCAAATGAGTAGCCTTGAACTATAATTCTAATCACTGAACTGTAATTAGAAATTGGCTAGCCTGTCCATAACCACCCAGTTTCTTTACAAACTCTTTTTGTTTCCAGAGAAGCTACCCTTTAATTTTCTATTTTAACAGGGATAAAATTAATCAACTTTCTTTTCTCTTCTTCACTTCTAAAGTTCTAGTGGAAGATAATTTGAAAGAAGAAACTCTACTAATTAATTAGGACAGGACAAGATATGTGAGCTGGTACTTTCAGATTCAAGTGTGATTCATTTTCCTCTAAAGAATTCTGAAATAGTCTTCACTGATTAATTTCCCCCTGCTCTTTTCAGGAACAAATACATTTGATGATTCTCTAGTTAGACAGGGGATGTTTACAAACCAAAGGAAGAGCGCAGGAATTATTACCTAAGTGGTTTAGGCCATCTGAGACAACCCAGTAATAGACCAATATCAGTAAGACTAGAACAAGGTTTCCAAGAGAGACCCTATTTGGTAAGTTTTACTAAATCTGTTGAAAATGATATCCTTGGTATGATGAATAATCATTCCCTGCCCAAAAATGAAAATTAAAAAATCATCCATCAGCCCATTTGTACAAAATTACATTTAACTACTAAGAAATATTCTAGGTATTTGGGAAATCCCATGGAGAGGAGCCTGGCAGTCTACAGTCCATAGGGCTGCTAAGAGTCAGACGTGCCTAGTGACTAAAACAACATTATTGAACAATATAAGATCTATGCTCTTATGAATTTAATTTTATGATGAAGAAAATGTAATAAACTGATCAACTGAATATGTGAAGCAATTTCAGATTGTTTTAAATGTTAAGAATATAAAACTGGATGACATGATAGAATGAGAGCATTTATGTTAGGGAATGGGGCAAAAGTTAGAATTTTAGAAGAAAGGTATTAATAGAGCACATCTCTTAGTATGACACTAAGACTAGATTCTTGAAAAGTTATCAGGTTAAAGTTACCTCTTTTCTCTCCTTATCAGTTTAGAAAAGATCAGCAACCTTAACATATTAACAACAAATGAACATTAAGAGAGCTTAATATTAAAAACTAGTTTGGGCTCAGGAAGTATCTAGTTATCTAGAAACTGACTTTATCCCTCTGCAAAAACATATAAGAGACTATTTTACTATAAAATGAGACTTGTAATTTCTTTCAAGACATTTCCTAATAGAGGATCATATATTTCTATTCAGTTCAGTTTAGTCGCTCACTAGCGTCTGACTCTTTGCGACCCCATGGACTGCAGGACGCCAGGTCTCCCTGTCCATCACCAACTCCCAGAGTTTACCCAAACTCATGTCCATTGAGTCGGTGATGCCATCCAGCCATCTCATCCTCTGTCGTCCCCTTCTCCCCTGCCTTCGATCTTTCCCAGCATCAGGGTCTTTTCCACTGAGTCAATTCTTTGCATGATGTGGCCAAAGTATTGGAGTTTTAGTTTCAGCATCAGTCCTTCCAATGAACACTCAGGACTGATCTTTAGGATGGACTGGTTGGATCTCCTTGCAGTCCAAGGGACTCTCAAGAGTCTTCTTCAACACCACAGTTCAAAAGCATCAATTCTTTGGTGCTATACTTTCTTTATCAGAGAAGGCAATGGCACCCCACTCCAGTTCTCTTGCCTGGAAAATCCTATGGACGGAGGAGCCTGGTAGGCTGCAGTCCATAGGGTTGCTAAGAGTCGGATATGACTGAGTGACTTGACTTTGACTTTTCACTTTCATGCATTGGAGAAGGAAATGGCAACCCACTCCAGTGTTCTTGCCTGGAGAATCCCAGGGATGGGGGAGCCTGGTGGGCTGCCGTCCATGGGGTCGCACAGAGTCGGACATGACTGAAGCGACTTAGCAGCAGCAGCATACTTTCTTTATAGTCCAACTCTCATATCCATACATGACTACTGGAAAAACCATAGCCTTCACTAGACGGACCTTTGTTGGCAAAGTAATGTCTCTGCTTTTTGATTTCTATTACTCACTTTAATTCATTAAAAATAATATTTCTCATAGTGGATATAAGCTCACAAGAGACTGTTCTTGGGTTCAAAGGCAGGGAAGAAGCAAGTGTTTTATCTGTGCCTGGGTGACAGGTTTTAGGGCTTTTAAGAAGTCCCATTTCAAGTGTCCTCTTGGCTATAATCATGAAGTTGTTTTTTAATTTTTTTTTTTTTTTTTTAAGTAAAACAACTTACTCTGCTCTCAGGTGGTAGAGGTCAATTGCTCTGAGGAGACAGGATAGTTGCCTAAAGATTAATGCTCAGAAAGTGGTGTCAGAAATTAGATGATCCCCTTAAAAATAGCCCTGGAGTTAGTCTAGGCTAGTTCCATAATTCACTAGTGGTAGCAGAGAGATGCATATGCTGGAAAACAAAAGATTATTAAAAAGCCTCAGTAATTGGCTGCATGCCCAGATGTTCCTGAGAACTCTCCCTGACTAGTATAGTGTGTTAGGCAGGGTCAGCAGGTCTTGCACAGGACTAGTCTGGAATTTGGATATTAGAATATTTTAAGATGGTAGACTGAGCTCAAGATGCCTCCTTCCTCTGCTGCCCCAAATGATCAATAATGTTTAGACAAGAAAGCTGTTCCCATTCATATCAAAGATTATTCCTACAATAATAACCATGTCTTGGGACAGAAGATCACTATACTCTTGGGGATAATGGAAAGAGATAACGTAATTTCCATTTTGTTCTTTGAATGTCATTTCTGCCAATCTGAGTACAGTAGGCACCAGGGGGCTAGCACACTTTGGTACTATTAACTGTGGCTCTGGTTTCAATCATTTTGTACTTATTTGACACAACTTTTACAAAAAAATTTCTTTTGAAGATATTCCTTGATGTAGAAAAAAATGGAAATATCTCCTATAGAATAGGACCTTACCTGAAGAACTTCCTTATAATCTTGCTCCCTTATGCTACTAAGCTTACCTGCAGAAGTGCTGCACATCACCAGCCACTAAGTTTCTTAATATTAGCCCAGGTTGATCTACTGACAGCCAAACCATATGTGGAACTAATTATGGACCCAACCATAGCTGGGTATGGTTCTCTAAATTCAATTTGGACCCCATTCAAGTGGGTAGGGGAGAAGGCAATGGCACCCCACTCTAGTACTCTTGCCTGGAAAATCTCATGGACGGAGAAGCCCGGTAGGCTGCAGTCCATGGGGTCACTAAGAGTTGGACATGACTGAGCGATTTCACTTTCTCTTTTCACTTGCACGCACTGGAGAAGGAAATGGCAACCCACTCCAGTATTCTTGCCTGGAGAATCCCTGGGACGGAGGAGCCTGGTGGGCTGCCATCTATGGGGTCGCACAGAGTTGGACACAACTGAAGTGACTTAGCAGCAGCAACAGCAGCAAGTGGGTAGGTTGCTATATCTTCTTCTTAAAACTGTTAAAGAAATTTATTACAATCACCTTGGTTAGGAGACAGACTTTTTAACCTGTTCCTTTCCTTATTGGTGAAATCTCTTTTCCCTGCTTTCATATAGAGAAGACTCCATTAAAAGACACTTCTAGCTACTCTATCTCTCCTCTCTAAATTTACTTCTCTTCATGGGTGGGGAGGACTTCTTTGATGTCTCAGTTTGTGAAATGGAAACAACATTCTTGGTTCTGCCTCTCTCTCATTGAGAGCCACATGCTTCTTGAAACCATGCATTCTCACCTGTTCTTAACCATGCAGTAAACCTAGACACAGAGAAGGCAATGGCACCCCACTCCAGTACTCTTGCCTGGAAAATCCCATGGATGGAGGAGCCCGGTAGGCTGCAGTCCATGGGGTTGCTGGGAGTCGGACACGACTGAGCAACTTCACTTTCACTTTTCACTTTCATGCGTTGGGGAAGGAAATGGCAACCCACTCCACTGTTCTTGCCTGGAGTATCCCGGGGATGAGGGAGCCTGGTGGGATTCCGTCTATGGGATCACACAGAGTCGGACATGACTGAAGTGACTTAGCAGCAGCAGCAAACCTAGACAAGCAGGATCTCTCCCTCAGGAGGAAAGCTTGAATTCTGGGACATGAATCAAATCTCAAGAGAGTGTTAGCAAGTCCTCTGGCCAGACCGAAACCTTGCCCTCCAAAATTAGTATTTCAATAAAACTGGAATTTTTTTTTTAATCTCTGATTTTAGCACGTTTCAGCTGATTTCCAACTTGATTGGAGAGCCCCTTAAAACACCTAAATTACTTTCTAACTCCATTTTCAACTTCTTACCCCAGCTGCCTCAAACTAACTGCCATCTGAAAATAAACCAGTAGTTGTTTCACCTGGCAAACTCTCCCATGTGGAAGAAGGGAATGATGACCACAAGAAAAGAAATGATGGCATTTTTGTAATGTGAGAGCAATCTCAAACTAAACAGAAGTAAAAATGAAGCTGTTGGGGAAAAGGTGGTGGGGGACAGTAGATTTCTTATTCTGCCCAACCTGAAGCACTATTTGGAGGCAATGAAGTCCACTTTCAATTACCATATTTAGGAGCGATACTTCCTACTATCCAGCCTGTCAGTCATTAAGAGCACTAGTTTCCTAATTTTGAACCATCTGCTCGATTTATGGTGGGCTGATGTTCATGGGGTCGCACAGAGTTGGACACAACTGAAGTGACTTAGCAATAGCAGCAGCTCAATTTATATGCAGGCTATATATTTTTTCATCAACATTTTCCATTGACTAATGGTTTTTATCTAGATAAAAGTATTTACAACTGTCAATGTTAACTGTTTACCTCTATCTACTCTCCTATTCTTTCATACATTGTTGTTGTTTAGTCACTAATTTATGTTCGACTCTTTGCAACCCTATGAACTGTAGTCTGCCAGGCTCCTCTGTCCATGGGATTTCCCAGGCAAAAATACTGGAGTGGGTTGCCATTTCCTTCTCCATAGGATCTTTACAACCCTGGGATCAAATTCACTTCTGCACTGGCAGGTGGGTTCTTTACCACTGAGCCACCAGGGAAGCCCCTCTTTCGTACTTACAGGATCCCTGTTACTAATGGAAGCAGCAATATGTCCTGCTTTAAAAAAAAAAAAAAAAATCCAGCCTCATTTACAGATAGGGTAGCCAGTGAGGTGAAAGAGTCATTAGTTGAGGCTTCTGAGTAAGCTCTTTAAAGAGGATTTATTTGGCAGGAAGACTTATTCTTTTGCCTTCTTCTTTTCCCATATCTGCAACTTAGGATATAGACAGTATATTAAAAAGCAGAGACATTATTTTGCCAACAAAGGCTTGCCATCTAGTCAAGGCTACGGTTTTTCCAGTAGTCACGTATGGATGTGAGAGTTGGACTGTGAAGAAAGCTGAGTGCTGAAGAATTGATGCTTTTGAACTGTGGTGTTGGAGAAGACTCTCAAGAGTCCCTTGGATTGCAAGGAGATCCAACCAGTCCATCCTAAAGGAGATCAGTCATGAGTGTTCATTGGAAGGTTGATGCTAAAGCTGAAACTCCAATACTTTGGCCACCTGATGCAAAGAACTGACTCACTGGAAAAGACCCTGATGCTGGGAAAGATTGAAGGCAGGAGGAAAAGGGGACGACAGAGGATGAGATGGTTGGATGGCATCACCAACTCAGTGGACATGAGTTTGGGTAGGCTCCCAGAGTTGGTGATGGACAGGGAGGCCTGGCGTCCTGCAGTACATGGGGTCACAAGAGTCAGACACGACTGAGCAACTGAACTGAACTGAGGATAGTTAACTAAGATGGCCATGTGGAGATTCCGAAGAGCCTGAAGAAAATCAGGCACTAAGGACAGCAGAGAGGAAAGACGGAAGGTGTCTGGACCATGCAGCTGCCACACCAGCCCTGGAATATTTCTTCTGGACTCACTGAGATGACAGAAAAAGAAGCCTCCATCTTCAGCCCACTGTTATGTGGGTTATCTTTATATACAGCAGAACCTAATTGGAGCTTATACTTCCCAGAAGGCATAGTAGTAAAGAATCGGCCTTCCAATGCAGGAGGTACAAGACGTCTGATCCCTGGGTGGGGAAGATCCCCTGGAGTAGGAAATGGCAACCAACTCTAGTATTCTTGCTTGGAAAATGCCATGGACAGAGGAGTCTGTCAGGCTATACTCCATGGGGTTGCAAAGAGTTGGACAAGATTGGGCACACAGCACAACTGGGCACACAGCACAACATAACTCATACATAACTCACACATAACTCATATGTGGGGAATATACTAGCTTATATATAATTTCACTTATTTAAATAATACATTCATGTACTTATGACTTACATGACTTAAAAGTCATCTTGCTTGCTACTACCGATATGCATGTAACACTCTTGGGAAACTGGCTAACTATCCACAGAATCTGTAAAAATGATCCACCTTTCCCTTTGTTTTGCTCCTCTTGTAAAGAGAAAAACGAAGGCAATGCTACCTGAATGTAAACTCCACAAATTTTTGAAGAGCTTTTGAGAAGAAAAGGCATTTGGAAATATTCCAGTTTAAGCAGTCAAGATTTACCTACATATCAGCATAAAATACACTTCATGTTATGGCTGGCTGATACTTATTACTTTACTAAAGGTATCACAAATTTAATAAGATTTCATAATGTGACAATGAAGTTACAATGACAAAATAATCCTCCATTAGCTTTCTTTAGCAGGAAATATATAATGTATCTAATAAAGATACTTACATTTGTAGGTTTAAGTTTATTAATGATTGTTGTTTTGCCACTATTATCCAGCCCAACGCACAAAACATGAACCTCCTTCTTTTTGAGGCCAAGCAAGCCTGAAAGTCTGTCTAGCAATCCCATAATGTGAGGCAAGGATTCACAAATCAGCTGCAAGTCAGGGGGAAAAAAATTAACACAGGCATCTTAAATATGGAGAATATAAGCATATGTACCCCAAATTTTCAGAATTTAAAGTCAGTGATATTGTGAAAACCATGTCAATGTAGCTTTGCATCTAGTAAACAGAGTTTAAGCTGATTATCAGAAAGGAGTCTTAACTGAAATGCAGATTGGCAGCTAATAACCCCCAGCAACACATAACAACACTCTTGAAATAACTGTACATTTCTTATTGTAATTTATAATACTTAAGAACAAAATGTGGTTTACTTAGTATCCTATGGAGTCTATCATTTGTGATACTTGAGGATATCTGCAGCCTTTTCTAGAAATCTGGAAATGTATGGGTAGTGATGTTCATATGGAGCCTGCTGCTAAAATAGAAAGTAGAAGGCAGACCAGAATAACAAAAAAACTGACATTTTAGGCTGCCTCATTTGAGTTCACTGGTTAAATCTTTTTCTAAAGCTAACTCCATTGTTGCATTTTGCAATAATATGAAGTAATAAATATTAAATTCACCATTTTTGTTTGCTGACTATATTCAATTCAGACAGAAACAAAAAATCCTAACTGATTTATCTTCATCTTAACTTTTCCTTTGTCCTTACATATCTTGGTATTTTTGTAAGTCAACACAAATCCATTTGGGAAGTTATGTATAAAACACACACACACAAACTGAACCTTAATACATTTTTGTTTCTTTGAAACAACTTATATGAAATATTCTGTTAAATATTTTTTTTAAAGAATTTTAACTAGTGTACTAGTGAAGAATATGAGCGTAAATACCCATCTTACACTTTAATCTCCTTTTCTCAAATACTATAATAATTTCCTTGTTAATCTGTTCCTGAAGTCCCTATTCATTTATTCTTTCTTTGAAAAAAATCCTTCAAATGCAAACTTTCAAAAAAACTCCATCAGCAATACAAATGTGTAAGTATTTTGATGTCAAGTAAAATAACCGATGACATATGGCTGGCTATGTGATAACTTTATGGCTATTCATACCCTTCCAAGGTACTGTTAGATTTAGACTTCAAATCTCCAAATGAAAATTCCCAAAGGTACTTCCTTTGGGGAAACCACCATCCCAGTCCCTCAAAACATTAAAATGTGGTAGGAGAGGAGAGATACATACCCCTTTTGGCAGCCCTCAACTATGGCAGGGACTGCTACAGCAGTAACCACTATATACCTGGATTCCAAACATTTCCTATTACTCTCCAAACCACCATTTTCAAAGTTCTCTAAATACCAGTCTCATCTCTATCTAGAAACTTGCCATCTTACAGCTCCTTCAGTATTTTTTATTCCATACCAAAAAGGAAAGACCATACCTTGAAGGATGTGAGGATGCAGCAACTTGAAATAAGTTTCCAAGACAACTACATCTGAAAGGAGGCTGCATCATCAGTTTCGGTTAGGCCCCTTCAGGGATCATTATGAACAGAAATTTCAAAACTGAAATTGAAAAATGATGCACAGAAGGGAAGGTGCAGTGCCCTAACCAAACACAGGGCCATGGTTGTCTTACCATGAGTAAGACAAGGGATGAGTTTCATTTGATACTCTGCTTGTGCTGCTTGAATTGACTTTTCTCCGTGTGGTAGAGATTCAAATCTCACTCAATCCATTCCTTTAAATCTCAGCTTAAGGACAGGCATTTGAGAATCTACTTTAAGTTAGCCTTTTGATATCATGAAACAATTCATACAGATCATTTTAATTTAAATTTGCCATTACTCACTTTGCTATTAATTATACTAAGCATATTGATATAGTCTTGTATCTTGTTTTTCCTTTCTGATAGGATTTTGACTATTTAAAAAATATGACCACTTCTTGTATCATCCCCCTCTGAGCAGGGCATTGATTGTTAAAAGCCTGATATCTGAATATTTGTTTTTTCACAGAACCTTGGATTTTGATTTTCCGTTCCCTTTTCCTGGATTATCAAAAACCTGATGCTTGTCACTGAAATGCTTTGGGACACACAACTGAAAAGAGAAGTCAGCTGTTCTAAAAGATATAATTACATTTATTGAATTTGCTTTGTAAACAAGTATCACATAGCCTTATATATGCTTCTATTTTTTAGTAATTATACATTTTTATAAATTTACTTTTTGCGTGTATGAAATAAGGAAATAAAAGATAACAGTTTAAGCCACTCAATATTCATTAGCCATGTCCTGGGTGCACAGGAGGAGATGCAATTAAAATCCTATAGCCACGATTCTCAATCCTGGTTGCACACTGGAGTCAGCTAATTGGATTAGTATTTCTGAAGATGGAATCAGGGCATCTGTATTTTAAAGACCCACACACTGTTTCTGACGTAGAGTCACTATTGAGAATTTGAGACTTAGAATAAAGTCTAAAATTTCACGCATAACTTTTAAATTTGTACACAATTTGGCGCCAATCCACCTTTCCAGTTCCTTATCTTACTGTTTCCTCTCTCTGCACACCAGACAATCAAGTTCCCTTAGCTGTTATCTGAGAAACCGCTTTTTTTTTTTTTTGGTCGCGCGCGGGGCATGTGACGATATTAGCTCCCCAACCAGGGATAGAAGCTGTGCCCCCTGCAGTGGAAGCGCGGAGGCTCAACTACTGAACCGCCAGGCAAGTCACAGAAACTGCTTTCTAAAGGGCTTTTTAAACTTGTTGCCAGAAAATCCTGAAGAATTGTATGTTATCCACAGTTAAGAGCTTAGAAGATAGGCTACAGGGAGAGAGGAGTAGAGCAGAGGAAACACCATGAGAGGTACTTTGTAACTCTATAAAAATGTTTCAGGGAGAATTATAGAACACTCTTCCTATCCCCAATAAACATTTTTATTCAGCTTTCAGTTTTTGATGGTGAAATTTCAATTACACTTTCCACACAGCAAACGAAAAGGCCCCAATTGGGCAGTGTTAAAACCATCCAATAAAACAAAAATTCACCCAAAGCAGTTCAATGAGTTTTCTGAGCCACCAGCCCACTTTTTTTAGTCCTCACACATTAGAAACAACTACATGGAGTGCAAAACATGAGAAAGAGCAATCCTAAAACTAGTGGCGGCCGGGGCTGCAGGCGGCTCTGGATACAAACATTGGGGCTGAGGAGATACCTGCTCTTTGCGGTTAGTCTTGTGGGCCCGGGAGCTGCTGAAGAACAGGAATGAACGCACTCGCTCGTCTCCGTCTCGGGGATGGGAATGTGGTGCGGGCGTTCTGGGTACCTTTCTCTCTAGGCCTCCACAGAAAGGATGCCTGGACCAGAGCAAAGCCGCCTCCACAACTTGGGTAAAGGGGTAGTAGTCTCTTCCCCAGCCCAAGTATCAGCGGCTGGGCAGGCGCCTCGTTGCGTGGCGTTCCCCCGGCAACCGGAGGTTCTTCCGGTCCGGGGCCACGCCTCCTCAGAGGTCTTAGCGCGTCTGCCGCCTTGCCCCGGTTAAAGGGATTGACGAGCTTCCCAAAATGTCAGAGAACAGTGAGGAGTATTAAAGAAGTGTGAGCAAGGGTAACGGGTTGAACTGCCGCCTCCTAGCCAGGAACCGCGCAGCCCCGCTGTGGAGCATGATGGGAGTTGTAGGCGCGCGCATAGCCTGCTGGGAGGTGCTTGGCGTCCGTGTAGGCCAAGGGCTTTTCTCTCGGTGCGCTCTCCCCACCCTTTCGGGAATGTCAGTCTCAGGGATCAGCGCTCCCTGCGGCGTCGGGGGCACAGGGAGTGTGGATTTCCGTCAAGCACGGGCGCAGTGTGGTGGCGACAACTGCAGGACCCGACTGCGCTCTAGGGCGAGGAGTGCGAGGGAATTGCCTCGTTGCCTATCGCATCCACCCTCTTCCAGGCTCTGCGAGGCCTCAGGTCCAAGAGTCCTGGGGAAGCAAAACTGTTCATGTGAGCAGGGAGAGGAGATAAAACTCACAGGCATTTTTCGGCAAAGGAAGTCTGCCTGTAACCGGGCTACTGAGCTGTCTGATCTCTAGAGATTTCCATGAGGCATAATCTCTTATGATTAGATTACAGTCCCCAGATCAGCAGCTGGTCCGGAAGGGAATCAGTAGTTTGAATGCTTCAAGTTAGCTACCCTCTTAAGATGCTCTGGGGTTTTATAGTAATGGGCTTCCCTTGTGGCTCAACTGGTAAAGAATCTACCTGAAATACAAGAGACTTGGGTTTGATCCCTGGGTTGGGAAGATCCCTGGAGAAGGGAAAGGCTACCCACCCCAGTATTCTGACCTGAAGAATTCCATAGATCCATGGGGGTCGCGAAGAGTCGGACAGGACTGAGAGTCTTTCACTTTCACTTTAGCAAACGGATTCATCTCCTTTGTTAGCCATGAATATGAGATTATTTAGCCCCTCCAACTACCTGGTGTTATGTTTACTACCCGACCTGTTCTTTGGCTTTTCAAGATTTTGGCCTATTAAGTGGATTGCGGGCGTGCGTACATGCTAAGTCGCTTCAGTCGTGTCCCACTCAGACCCTATGGACCATAACCTGCCAGGCTCCTCTGTCCATGGGATTCTCCAGGCAGGAATACTGGAGTGGGTTGCCATTTCCTTCTCCAGTTAAGTGGATTGAGAGTGAAAAAGAGACTAGAAGGAATTATATATTAATAAAAGTAATAATGGGAGAAAGGTTGTATTTGCATGATCATGAGGTGCTTTTTCTTTTTTTCCAAATTTTCAAATGTGACTGTTATTTTTTACAATGGAAAAAAAATGTGGTTCTGGGCTAGCACTCTGTTGAAAGACAAAAACTAGTAGAACACAAAACCCCAAAAACCTACAGCTGCATATCCAAAAGAATTTATTGACCAAGTCTTTGGAAAAAATGGAATATGGAAATAAATTCTTCCTTATTGTGTGGCCTTAGGCCAAATAACCCTGCTCTATTGTTCAGCTTCCTCACCTTCAAAAACATTAAATAGCTCATTTGGTGGTTTTGAGGAATAAACAGGTAACAGAAGTATGTATGTTTGACACATAGTAGGTGTTCAATAAATAATTTCCTGTCCGCCTTTGTCCTGAAATTTTTATTATATGGATAAGATTTTTAAATGTGGTCCTTTAACTTCTGACTAAATTAATTTTACAGCAAGGTGTTGATTATTTTTCTGTGTATCTGGATTTTGCAACTCACTTTGATAAAAGTTGGAAGTGAAGTGCCTACCTTTTTTTTTTTTTTCTTAGAGCTAAGCAGAAATCTTATGTTTCAGGAAACTATAGTGGACAGACTTAATTTTCTTGTTTGGAATTGATATTTTCTGTCTCTGGATTGAGTTCTGTTTTTGATTAGTACAAAACATTTCGTGAAAACTGGGAACAAAGTGGAGAGATGGGATATCCAACTTTTCATCAATTTAAACAGATGATATAATTCATCTGAAAAATTAGCTAAGTGAATTTTTAGGGTACATAATTCACAAAAATTTAGCTAGGTAAATAGTTATCTTAGATATTTGTAGTTGCTGTGTTGGCTTCTTATTAGAGTTGAAATAGTGGTATGAAACCCACAGTCTAGTCAATAATCTGGAAAATGCCAGTTTTGAAACTAACAACCTTAAAAAAAGTAAATATTCTATATGGTAGAATCTGCTGTTTTGGTGCTTTACCAACCCAAACAGATCTCCACAATACACTCACAGTTCAGCATACAAATTGGTTTTACTTGATTTAAGAAGTTAGTTTGGCTCTCCTCATTATGAGAATGAGAAGCTTTAATAGTCATATTTAATTTTATGAGGGCTACTTAAGATACCTTTTAAGGAAAGAAAATTTCAAGTACTCTATTACCAGATAAATTTCATACTGGCTTTTGGAACTGTATAGAAGAATTCTAAATGAGAGAAGAGTGAGATATGATGAATACAGCTCTATTCTGACTAATTCATGATACTTTCAATGTCTTTTCTTACGAAGAATTTTTCATGATTTGTAATATACTGGAAGTTTTTGGAATGAAATGGTGGTGGTCTAAAGCTGTTTGAACAGTTGTACATTATTTGTATCTTTTGGTCATCTGCAATTTGTGTACAATATTACCTATGCAATGAGCATTTAATTCATTTGAATCTCACAAAATATTTTGCTGATATAAAATCACTACAAAAATATGTACTAATTATTTATAGTGATTTATGTGATTTTCTTCCCTGGTGGCTCAGATGGTAAAGAATGCACCTGCAATGCATGAGACCCAGATTCAATCCCTGGGTTGGGAAGATAACCTGGAGAAGGGAAATGGCAACCCACTCCAGTATTCTTGCCTGGGAAATCCTAAGACAGAGGAGCCTGGCAGGCTATACAGTCCATGGGGTGGCAAAGGGTAGACACAACTGAGCAACTAACACACACACATGTGAATTTATGTCTTGATTTTAATATTATTTTGAAAGATTACAGCTGTGATTTTGTCTTCAAAATTACTAATATATCTAACGAGCATCTGGATTTAATAGACTATAAAAGATATTATATTAAATAATGATCAATACAATAATACAAAAGCCACAAAGTCAACCACCAGAACTGTAACTTTTATTTGTTTAATAGATATCTTAATATACAGGCTTACTCCATCTGTAAGACCCTGATAATGCCTCTTAGGAAATCATAGAAAAATAAAGTACAGTAATTAGTAACTTGTACTTTGTACAAAAATCTTATTATGTTGTTCAGCAGATAGGTTTGCTAAACAGCATATTCTTTCAGCAAATAGATGACATATGTAATGCAGCTCACCACAAACAATCCCTCATTGAGAGCTGAGCATTCTAAAACACATAACTTGTAAGCATGCCAGCACATGAAAATTTACATGAAACATCATATTACAGTAGATTTTTATAAGATGAAAACAATACCACCTTCAAGTAAGTTTGGATTACTTCACTGTCATAGTGAAGTAGATAATAGGTAGGATTGAAGTTCTGTAGTTAACTCCCTCTTAGTTTGTTTATCTTTCTACCATGTTGTGATGCAACCAGTAAAGAGAACCTGAGTGGAAGGCATATACTGAAGCTCTAAATAGTGATATAATACCAAGGAGAAAAAATGATGCATTGGTGCTGCACTTCCTTATTCCCACAAACAGATCTTTTCTCCTTTTTGCAAGAGTAGATGGGTACAGTCCTAAATCCACAATTAATGATAGACAACTTTATGACAAGTTACAAAGAAATACACTTTAAAAATCATTCATGCTTACAGGAAGGAAAAATGTTTTCAGCTGCAGCTTTTCATTAGTCAAATATTACTCTATGAGGGATTAAATGTCTCAACCTAGACAGATGTTATCTAGGCATTTAATATAAATGTA
Source organism: Aepyceros melampus (assembly GCA_006408695.1). NCBI lineage: Eukaryota > Metazoa > Chordata > Mammalia > Artiodactyla > Bovidae > Aepyceros > Aepyceros melampus. The sequence continues at coordinate 226,735 of SJXQ01010338.1, read as the reverse complement.
CTATTTAGTATTTAATAAACTTTTTAGGATTTTTGTTACAAAGATTTTTATAACTTTTAAATTTTTGAATACACTGCAACTGTCAAATCTACCATTTAATATTGGACATGGCCATTTAAATATTATGCGTTTAATCAAATACATATTTGTAAGTATACATATATATTTTTGGCTATGCTAAAAGAGAAAAAAATAGATAATCTTATTCCATTATTCACAATCTAATTTTACATAAAACCCAAAGAATTATTATGCACATATAAATTCCAACACACTGAATCATCACATAAGGACTATCCAGAAATAAAGCTGCAAGTATAATGAAAAAAATCACACCCCTGCTATAGGATCAGAGAGAGGGCACAATGAAAAGATAACCATGTAGCCTATGTGTTTCTCCTAAATGATAGATGTTTTTATGTGAAAACAACAAAATAACAGTATTGTTTCACTAAAAGATTAGAGCCTAACTACCTTTTTTAAAAAAGATTCAGATGGTGTGTCAAACCCTCTCAAAATAGTGTTTTGAGAAAACTGACTGCGTGAATGTACAATACACATTGTTTAGGATTAAACTAATTTTTATAGACTTTAAATTAGAATAGCTACATGATGTTTCTGTCTTTTACTGTAATAAACAAAAATAAAACATGAAAAGTGTCTATGACATTGACAAGTCTTCAATTTCTACATTATGGAAAAAGGACTCCGTTATCAGCTTCTTTGGAAAACTCAGAATTCAGTTTCAAGTCTTCCAAGTAATATGTCTCAAAAATATTTAGTAAAAATGGCTTTAAAATATTTTATTCAATAGGTCTTTTTCCAGTGGTGTATTATGTACAAATACCCATCGCCTATGTTTATATATGAATGTATATAGGTATATAAATGGGTGTGTGCATTTCCCCTTTAGAACTACTAACACATCTCTCCTTCAGCCTTTACTCCTTTCCCACTCCCCATATTGAATTTTATCTCCTCTTGGTAAAATGCAACTACTCACATAGTAACATATTTCTATAACAAATCTATCAATCTCTCTGCATTTCACACAGTCTTCCTTTCCTCCCATTTTAGTTCTTTGTGTCTCCTCATATCAAAAACTAACCTTCCTACTTATGCCAGGAATCCTAATTTACCTCTCAAAGCCATTTCTAATTAAATTCTCTCTTGCATAGTCAGTTTCCCCCTTTCTACCAGATCACTCTCATTAGTGTATAAATATGCATTCTTTCTCTAAACACACACACTACTCTTGACCCTACAGTTTCTACTTCCAGTTACTCAGCTACTGCCTATTTCTGTTGCTTTCTTATGGTAAAATTCCTTGAAAGAGTTGTTTATAGATATTGACTCCACCTTCTTTCCTAAAGTATCTTCTAATCCACTTCAATCAGGCTTTAGTTTCACTACTTCAAAGAGACTGTCCTTGTCAAAATTGTTAGTAACTTCCATGTTCCTAAGCCCCATGGCCATTTCTTTCTTGTAAACTTGACTTCTTAAAGCATTAATCCATATGGCCAATTGGATTTTTTGTTCTCTACTTTACCTTACACTCCTCAGGGTCCTCTGCAGGTTTCTAATTCTCCGCTTAACTTTTACATTGATACTACCTGGATCTCAATCAAGGCCTTCTTGTGTATCTTAAGGCTTTTCTTAGGTGATTTAAAAACCTTAAATTCTATGTATATACTGAAAGTGGAAGTGAAGTTTCTCGGTCATGTCCGACTCTTTGCAACCCCATGGACTGTAGCCTACCAGGCTCCTTAGTCCATGGAATTTTCCAGGCAAGAATACTGGAGTGGGTTGCCATTTCCTTCTCCAGGGGATCTTCCCAACCCAGGGATCGAACCTGGGTCTCCCGCACTGCAGGCAGACACTTTACCGTCTGAGCCACAGGGAAGCCCATGTATATACTGATGACTATTAAATCTTGATGTTGAGCCCTGATTGCTCCTTAGAACTCTTATGTACAACTGCTTGATATCTCCATTTGAATACTTGACAGACATCTCAGGCATTACATGGCTAAAACTAAACTCCTGATTTTTTCCCTCCAAACCTGCTTGTCTTGCACCACCACTGACTATATTTCTTATTTTCCAAATGTAGAGTTTATCTTTGATTTTTCTCTCTTCATCTCTCGGCCCAATCTATTAGCATGCTCTGTCTTTAAAATACCAATATCCATCTGCCTCTCTCCATATTCACTACTTCAACTCTAACAAAAGTTACTGTTTTTCTTTTTTTGCTTAAACTATTTCAGTAGCCTCATAAATGTTCTTTGACTTCCATCTTGTTTTTGCCTCTCTTTGGCTCATAAACGGTGTACCAAGCACACCATTCTCTCTACCCGCAAACATTCCAAACTCATATATTAAATTGTTCCTTCTACTTGGAATTTCCCCAGATTTTTTCATGACTTGTTTCTTCATGATTTTCAGATATTGATTTAAATATCACATCCACATTCAGAGAAGATTTCCCTTACCTCTTAATAGAAGAAGCCACACTCATGCTATGTAACAATTTAATTTAATTTTCAGCACAGCACTTATCAGTACTTCTTCACTGTATATCTCTACCACTCGGTCAGTCCCATGAGGCTTTTGCTTGTCTTGGTCACTTTGTGTCCTCCATGTTTAGAATAGGACACTGGTACAAAATAGTGTTTAATAAATGTTAGTTAATGAACGAATGGACTTATGGATAAATATATATTTAAAGTATATCAGTATATATACTATTTTTAAAATTAAGAATTATACAGTTTTGGACTAGCAAACAGACATGATTTACTTTAATTTTGTTTATTTGTTTGTTATATCTGTTCCCCATGGTATAAATAGCTTTAATTGGACAAATCATTATATTTTGCTATTCTTTATAGTACACTGCTGCTGCTGCTAAGTCGCTTCAGTCATGTCTGACTCTGTGCGACCCCATAACAGACAGCAGCCCACCAGGCTCCCCCATCCTTGGGATTCTCCACACTGGAGTGGGTTGCCATTTCCTTCTCCAATGCATGAAAGTGAAAAGTGAAAGTGAAGTCACTCAGTTGTGTCTGGCTCTTAGTGACCTCATGGACTGCAGCCTACCAGGCTCCTCCACTCATGGGATTTTCCAGGCAGGAGTACTGGAGTGGGGTGCCATTGCCTTCTCCTTATATTACACTACAAATATCTATTTCATTTAATGGTAAATTGATCAAGATTGTAAGGTGAGGAACGAAATGTTTTGCTTTCTCAAAGGAATTTTTGGAGGCTCTGAACAAAATAAGCAACTGATGCAAAATTGGAAGAGTTTTACCTTTTTTTGTTTTTTGAAGTATTCCATTTAGTGAAATGTAAAAAATTGAATAAAAGTAAGCAGTGGAAAATAACTATAAAAAATATATGCTCACTATTTTGAATATATAAAGTCTAATGGAAGATTTTCTTTTTGTATTTCCACTCATGAGAAAATAAAAGTGTTTGCTTTCTTCAGCAGACTTTATGGAATATATGACCAAATTTATATAAAAGAAGAGTAGAACTTAAAAAATAATAACTTTAGCCACTATCTTGGAGAAGGCAATGGCAACCCACTCTAGTACTCTTACCTGGAAAATCTCATGGATGGAGGAGCCTGGTAGGCTGCAGGCCATGGGGTCGCTAAGAGTTGGACACGCCTGAGCAACTTCACTTTCACTTTTCACTTTCATGCATTGGAGAAGGAAATGGCAACCCACTCCAGTGTTCTTGCCTGGAGAATCCCAGGGACAGGGGAGCCTGGTGGGCTGCTGTCTATGGGGTCGCACAGAATCGGACACGACTGAAGTGATTTAGCAGTTGCAGCCACTATGTTTTTTTTTGACTTCAACTTCTCTGAGAGTTGGGAAATTAAAATCAATATTAGAGAGACTGAATGGAAATATACAAAGCAATTCTTTTTTTTTTTATACTTAAAATAACTGAAAAGAGAAGGCAATCTCCTTGAAAGAATGTAAGCATTTAGAGGTCATAAGATATAATGTACAACTAATACATAGGTATCATATTTTTTAAACATTTAAGACTATGTGTAAAAAGTACTTATTTACATTTTACACATAATCTTATACATTTATATGTATCTGTATAAAGGTATAAATTGATTCTAAAAGGCTACCCTTTCAACTCAGTTATTTTTATCTGCATCTTATATACGCTGTTTTACATTTAATGAAGCACAAGAAAAATCTCGTCATTATTAATAGGAGTGAACCATTAATAACTATAAAGTATTTTGGCAGTCTGATATTCAATTTTGCAGGGTAAATTATTTAATTATATATGAAATAGTTCTTTAGAAATCAAAAGAACTATTAATATGGAAATGCTAATAATTGTGATCATTTGGTCTATTAATAAACTTAAACATAAATTTAAATTTTTGATATTTTGGGAAGATTTCTAACTATATAGCATCACATATTTTAACAATTATCAGTGAACATATTTATATTAGAGTCTCATCCTCAAAAGGTATTTTAGTTTCAAAATTACCAGTAAGAGTAATATGACAATACTTTTCATTCACTGTTTTCTATTAATTTTTGTTTGCTTTTAAAATGGGATAATTAATAGTTATATCACAAACTCCTCTTTGTATTGCCTTTTTGTCTTTTTCTCAGTTTTAATGGGATTTGGTCCATTTTCATATTCAGGATTCATGCTCTGTCTGATTTTTAAAAAATTAAGGTTATTATAGAAGGTATAACGAACATTTTAGGAAACATGGACTGTTAATTAACAATTATTCCATCAAAAGTCAAAGTTAAGCTGTCAAAGCTTATATTGCATATAAAATTAAACCCAAGTATAGTTTGTGAAAAATGTGCAAAGCTATTCAAGTTTCCAATAATACACTCTAAAGAAAAAGTATGATTAACAAAATGATTAATAATATAAATAAAGCACATATAATTATCTTTAAAATCTACTCTCACTCATATTCATGTTAGGAATGCTCAGGTATTGTGCCTTTTCCAAAAAACAAATGCTCCCATTTCACATTTAGATTTTTTTCCCTTGGAGACCTAAAACACTTAAAATTATGTCAAAACTCCATTTCTGTAAGAAGAAAATGAGATTGTTGCATTGTGTAAATATATTAATACAATTTCTTTAAATACATATATATGGCATTGGAAGAACAACATCAAATTAAAGCAAATTAAACACTTCAATAATGAACATTTATGCATGTTAAACCTTATTTTCCAAGCAGTACGTCTTAAAATGCCTCAGTCTTTATTTTTATATTATCCATGAAAATTCAGTGTTGTTTTAAAGATACTTTTGAATATACTGTAATAGTAACTCTAGATAAAATACAAATGGATTTTCAAACAAATTGGTTTTAACAATGCTCACATCAGCCACAATGACAAAAAATAGCTTGTTAAGTTACAAGTCTGTTAGCAAGAGTGGTCATTGATTTTGTCATAGAGCTTCTAAAGATCACACGTTTAAGCAGATTTATTTGAGTAGTATAATGTGGCAATATATAAAACATGTACAGTTAAATAAAAACTTCATTACAACTTTAATAATAATACCGAGTAAATAATTCTAAAGAGCGCAACAGTTATACTTTATATGACAAATGAAGTGATGGTAATTAATTCTGGCTTCTCTCTGAGTGAAAATTTAAGAAAAGCAATTTCTATTTAAATGCATATATTTCATTCTACAAATTACTAAATGTGGAAGAGAAACCTAAATTATTATAAAGGCAACAGAAGATGACATTCTAAGTTAGGTAAAAACCTTAAAAGTGTATTGTTTATTTATTTTTATGATTTAGCACTATTCACTCCATCTATCACGATTTCAAAAAATTAAATGATATTTGGTCTTTCTAGAACAAAGGTAAATTAAGACTGTTCCAAGGACAATAATCTATAAACGTAGAAAAACTAGTTTAGAAATGTTTGTATTGATACTGCTTGTCATATTTAACTCATGAAAACAATGACATCTATCTACAAAGTTAATAATGCCTAAACATAAAATTTGATTTAGGTATATAAAAAAATGAAGATTCTCATGTCCTTGGAGTTTTCTTTATAATAAGGTATTATTTTGTATTCAGTGAGGGCTAATGATATGGAGATTCTGATGCTAACTAAATGAGAATCCCAAAGTAGGGTTGTCCTCCTTTTCTTATTTTGTGAACACCTTAAAGTCATATCTCAGTTGTTCTGATTTACAGTTTGAGTTATTATCTTAACCAAAAGTAAGTTTATCATGACAAATTAAAGACTAGCCTGAGGTTACAAATAGTGAAGAAATATGGATGAAGACAAAGCTTTACTTGAGAGAAAAATTTCAATAATTCTGATACTTTTCTAATTTACAACTCCCAGGAAATTGTGTTAATCTGTATTCTATTTTCTAATTGAAAGTAGATACCACATCTTTATATATAATACATTTAAAAGCGATCTTTCATCCTCATCTGTTAGGTAATTTTCCTTTAATGCTTTTGTACTCTTAAGAATTAATTAGCTCTAAAAGATAGTCGAATTCTTCTTTGAGATTTTCCTCTTTGAAAGAAACAAATCAAAAATTATTTTAAGAATATAGAGATTTGGTAATTCTAATAAACCAGTGTGGAAATTCAAGCAAAAACCTTCTTTATTTTCTATAGAAAGAAACTTTGCTTTCAATGCACAAGTGCAAAAATATAACAAAATGGAGGTGACTTGGTACTATTAAGATAAACTCAACACTGTGTTTTTAAAAAATGAAATTTATTTTTCTTTTCTAAAAGATGAAATTTATTTTTTAGTAGTGCTTTGCTGCCTGAAGTAATTGTAGCTTACTTTTCATTTTTTGTTTCACTTTTAAAGTAATTTTGAATCAACATTGATAAGCTAAAATTAACCTTCAAATCTATTCATGTACTGTTAAGTAAAAACTTCATTACAACTTAAAAATATTACTGAGTAAATAATTTTAAAGAGAGCAACAATTATATTTTATATGAAAAGTGAAGTAATATAATTAATTCTGGCTTCTCTCTAAGTTGCCAATGTCAACAGGATTTTGTTGCCTCTTTTGAATTAAGAGCAAATAACCTGTCTTCCAATGTAAATATCCTTTTTTAAACATTTTATATAAACCCATCATTAATTTGAAATTTTAATTATTAATCAGAAGAAAGAGGCTTCATTAAAACTACATTCTGATGCCCGCATCTTCCTGGATCTTTTGTCTTTTCTCTCAGGATACTGGCATATCATGTCACATCCTCTTATAACATAAAAAAAATATATTTTATCCTAAGAAATCTTTGAAACACTTGCCTAATACTTGTCTTTTTAAGGGAATAGTAAGAGAAAGATGGGCACTTACTCTTCTGAAATGTAAGATTTTTCCTTTCCTTTATTTCCTAATATGTTGGCTCTGGCTGTGAGTAATCATTTCTTTCCTTTGTTAAATATGTGCTGGGCTGTGCTAGGTTGCCCAGTCATGTCCGAATCTTTGAGACCCCATGGACTGCAGCTTGCCAGATTCCTCTGTCCATGGGATTTCCCAGGCAAAAATACTGGAGTGGGTTGCCATTCCCTTCTCCACGGGGTCTTCCCAACCCAGGGATCAAACCCAGGTCTCCCGCATTGCAGGCAGGTCTTTACCAGCTGAGCCACTAGGGAAGTCCTTTGTTAATATATCATGTTGGAAAGAATTTTATGCAACCATTGCAGTCATATACTCATCGTTACATTTCCTAGGGCCAGTGAATTGGCTTGTGCAGGAGAGTACCCCAGCATTGTTTTTGAAAAATGGTTGATGTTTTCTAACTAGAGGCACCTTTGAGGTAGTGAGTCTACACATGAACTGAGCAGTCTGCCACAGGACAGTGGCAGTATGTTAACTCCTGGGGAGAGTCAAATGGTAGGTAACAAGAGAGATTGTCTTAGAGAATCAAACAAGTGTGTTCCCTTCTGTCAGAAGAAGTGTGGAGGCGTTTATGAAAAAATCTGAGGTCTAAAATATCTCCTTTCATAGGGACTGCAAATCCAATTGCAAATAAACAAGGTTTTATTTATTTAATGTATTTTTGTTCTATGGAAAGAACTAAGTGACATGGAAATTACAGCAAACATGACAGATAGGCGCTAAGTTTTAAGCTTAAGAGATACTTAGAGGTAAGGACAGTACAGTCAAACTCATCTTTGCCATAAAATTTTATGCATGTAAGGGACACCTTGTGCTATTTGTTAAACTGAACTACAGTTTACACTGCCTTTGTTGAACATTATTATAAAAAGTTAAAATCTTTTGAAAATGCTGATCATAAAAACAAAAAGTTGGATGACTTCAGAGCCCTGTGTTCTAATGGAAGAACACCATCAATCTACCTTTTGGAGTCTTCATACAAAAAGAATTAAAATATTTTCAGATTGAATGTGAATTTGAGTCTTTTCTACTTAACAGAATTTGAGCTTGGAAAAGTTGAAGTGATGATACTAAAAGAAGTGATTACATCTGCTTCTAATATTTTTATTATATAAAGATGTATACCAACTGTGAGTTGATAACAGTTTCTAATTCTTAATATTTTATTTTAAATTAATAATACATTTCCTTAGCTAAAGCAGTAGAAAAGGATCATCTTCATCTGTTTTGAAATAACTTTCCAAAGCAATTTTCAGTTAATGAAAAGCCAGAACTCATACACTGTATATGCAAATGCTCCCATTTATGCAGTAGGACCCAAAATATTAAAGTATGACTTTTGCAACATTCCTGTTTTTCCTCCACCTTCAGCCTCTTCTAGGGAGATATGTAAGATACTTTTGGATTTCCTGTGTTACTTTTCTTTTGTTGATAGGGATATGGGGTGGAGTGGCAGAAGCTGAGAAAAGAAAAAAGATGGGATGGAAGAATAAAGAGAAAAGAACCAAGGGGGTGGGGAAGAATGTTTAAAAAAGGGATAGAAAAATAAGACCAGGTATTGGTGAACATTTTGAAGTAAAAGATTTAACTTAAAGATTTAACTTTCTTTGCAGAGTAGAAATTTGGTAGGAAAGATATAAAAGTGGATTTTTAAGAAAATTGTGGTTGGGAGATAGGTAATGCAATTCATTCTTTATCACATCGGAAGACCTATTACAGAAGACTTTCTGTAAAGACTGCTTTTCAAGGAATGAATTTGGATTTGTTTTCCATTCATGGGCTGAGATGGGCCTTAAAGCTGTTCAGGTGTTAGTTGGATAGATTTTAAGAGTAATCAGGGTGAAAGAAGAGAAATCTTTTTTTATTATGATGTTCATAACATTTATCAACAGTCATAATTCAGTGAAAAAGTGCTATAATTCTTGATTCATGTTAAGCCAAGAGCTTTGCAACTCCTGATGGCTTTTTTAGTGTAATGATTTATATACTAAATCTCTTCATTGTTTTTACATTTTTTTTCTCAATTATGTCTTATCCTATGAGATAATGAACTACAGACTGGAAACTAACCACATAGAAAATAAAATAATAATGGTTCCTTCAACTAATTTTCAAAATCTAAAAAGCCCCTCATTAACATAGACTAGGAAATTTAATATAAAGCAGGTATATGAGTATATATGCATATTTTAGTTATTAAAGATTATTTCTGAAGGTTGTGACTTATGGGAGTTACTCATTTTCTATTATTAAATTCTATGCTTATGAATATTAAACAGCTTTAATTAATGAATATGTGCACTAGTAAATATCAAAATATTTCAGGTAAAATTTTCAAATCTGTGATTGGTAGGCAATAAAGAAATAGATATATTTATTTTTTTATGTTTCTGTTTAATTTTGAACATCTTGCTCTGACCATGATGAAGTTCAAATTTATACTAAAGATCACCATGCTTACAGTTCTAAAAAATATAAATGTAACATAAACGTAAATTTTAAAGAGGATTTGGGGTTAGAGAGAAAGTGAAAGGCAGTTTTATAATACCACAGAAAGATGTTTAGGAAGGGAAAAAAGCACAAATTAACCAGATATAGAATAGTATCATTGGAGTTTTAAAGAAAAACAATTCTTAACAGAGATCTTTAATCTTGCAAGCACTGAATGCCCACCCCATAGACATTTCAATACTTTATAGAATTTATTTAATCAAAGTATACAGATGTTGCTGACAGAGTGCTATGGAAGACCATAATTATTCTATTCCTTATCTTTCTAAATATGTTTTTGTTGCATTATAAAAATAAATATATATGATTAATAAATTTTATCTGTTTTACATCTGTTCTTATTCAAATATATTTGAAGATAGGTAAATATGGAAATTTTACATTTTCTCTAAAAGCATCCAGATCTGTGTAAATGTATCAAGCAAACCACAGACAGCCTGCAAGTGATGCATGACTGTGTCGGTGACAGTTAGAAAATGTTGCTAGCTATTTCTGACACACTTAAAAAGTGATGGATCGCCCATTTTTTTCTTTTTCAGTGTACTATAATGGATACTTTAAAGACTCTTCCTTCTATCTCTCTCTCTCTCTTTTTTTTAAATGAAAAAAATTTAGCTGTGGTTGACACAAATCAGAAGATAAATCAGCAAAAGAAGTATATGGAAGGGCCTAGTCTAATGGGACAATCCACAAATCTTAAAATAAGGAAAAACAGGGACTCTTTTATGGCAAGAAAACTATTATCACCAAAAAAATGTAATTTAGGTAGGAATTTGAGAATGTGGGTAGGGCACCTTTAGCTCCAAGATCAAATAAAACCTAATTTTTATATTAAACTAGTATCTTTAGACAACCTGCTCTTTTTTTTCCCCCCTCTTAATACATTCTTGCTACTCTTCCACCTAGCACAGTAGTCTTTTTTTTTTTTCAGTTTCACAGGGAACAGCTGATTTTATAAACAGTTAAATTTGTTCATAATACAGTACTGTTTTGATAAGCTGACTCAACTTAGTTCAATGAAAAGTACATTTGCCTGTTTTTGCAGCCTCCAGAAGATTATAGCAACAACACACCTTAGCTGTGTTTATATTTTTATGTTACTGTAGCAAGGATTCAGGTTGCACACAATTCATTTATGATCTTTTTACACCTTCTTTGGTGTATGCAATGGTATACTTGTACCTTGGAAGGTTTGGAAAACAGCTCAGCATGATCATGTAACTTATTTTCATGAACAAAACAAAAATTCTTAAACTTGCAAAATATACTAGTATTAGACTAGCTCTATGTGTTTATTTTCTTAGGCCACCATATAACTATCATAAAATTCTGTTTAAATTAAATCTTTTTACATTTTATCTAAGACTAACTCTTAGATCTTTTATTCAAAGCAATTCTGCTGAGAATAATTAATTTTCTTAATGCTTTATTACTCTTACAAATTTATGAAGATAAACCAAGGGAACAGTCATGGATTCATTCCATATGTCCCTCTATTTAAAGCCTCTAGAGCAATGGACTCACTCTTGGTCTTTCCAGGCGTGATCTTTATAATGTAGTTGAGAAACATATTGATAGTAAAAAAAAAAAATTAGATGGAAAAGCCTCTAAAATACCACCTACTATGACTTATGAAAGACACTATCAAGTTAATAATAATAATAAAAAAAGACAAACCAATACTTAGAAATTTTAGAAGCACAGTATGTTTCTCCCTCTCTCTCCCTTGATGACTCCCTTCTTACCATAGTCACACTCGAAAAGAATTCACTACATGAAATCATTGATCTTTTCTACAAACAATTCTAACAATATCAGGCATTGACAGGTAAAGAATTGTAGAATAAAGTAACAGTATGACCCACAGAGTTGAATATAATTATTTAAAAAATAATTATTCATGTTAGTTTGGAAAATACTTGATCACAAAACATGAAAGAAAGGTTAACTATTTCTTTTTCATCTACCATCAAACTCTAAATACATCATTAATCTCAAATTCCTTTGGATTAAGTCCTTGAACACTTCTGAAATACAGTTATACAAAGTTACACATCCATGCTGAGTTATTTACCACGTGTAGTGATAATCTGCAGTGCGCCAGGATTTTATTTGCAGGTTATTCAGAGAGGAGCTATGAAGAGTGATTTTTAAATCCAGGTTGGAAGTATAAACAAAAGGTATGTGTGCCTGTAGCCTGAAGAGGAGACTGCAGTTTGTGAGGTGATGTTTGGAGAATCAGAAGAGAGGGTAGTAGAGAGGATATCTTTCATTTTAGAAATACTGAGGCACAAAACACAGGTGCTTGTAGTACTTTTATACATGAAATCCCTTCTCCTGTATGTGCATCATGTGTAAACGTAAAGTCTGTATACTGCTGACTATTCGTCCTGGTGTCCAATGAGTATGACTCCAATTCTTCTAATATCGCTGTGAGAGATTGAGAGACAGAGAGAATATGAACATTTAGATCTGGTAAGTATGGCAGAGAGGAAAGACACATTTAGATAAGGGAAACAAACACATGTCCTATTTGCCACAAATTTCATATCTGGTAAAATGAGTGTTGAAGCAGAGATATAAATAAATGGACAACAGGAATTTGTTACTTTATTCTTTACACTGGTGCCAGAGAATGTGTCAAGTCAACCTCAAGTATAAAAGTGCAAAGAATTCAGGTACCGATATCATGTTCAGACATTTCATAATCCCAGGGGTTTTATGTAATTATATAAATTTTTAACAGTATTAGCAAAATAGTCAGCATGCGGGATAGAAAATATAATGTGAACTCCATTTGAATTGCCATGGTCTTGGTCTTTCAATAATCTGAAAAAATGTCATTGTATTATGTTGAACAGTATGAAATTGCTATTACTATTAATATTTTAAAACAATGGCAATTTAAAACATGGTCAACCTACTAGTCTTAGTTATCTGTCTTTTAAACATCTGTTGAGTATTTTCACTGCACTCAGGAAACAATAGTCTTTGAGAAAGTGGAAAAATGCCAGACCATTGTAATATAGAGACAAAACTCTGAGAAAACATAATATTATATTATTACAATTATAATATTTGATGAAAGTAATAGTAATTGATTTAGTGTACATGAATTGTAAATAATTTGCTGAGGTAAAACTATATTGATGCAAAGTCTATGATATGAACAAGGATAATATGCATTTTAGACAGCATTTACAATCTTTAAATAATTATTTGAATTAAATATATTCTTTCAAAGGAAAATAGTTAAAAGTGTAATGCCCAACTTTCACTAAAATGATTATCAGAAATGGGGAGGAAAGATGTGGAAATGCCATACTAGTGTCAGGAAAGGTAGTTTAACTATTGTATTCTTGACATAGAAATAGTATTTGAATTTACAATCTCCTAAGTGGACAACAAAAGTCATCTAGTCAAGGCTATGGTTTTTCCTGTGGTCATGTATGGCTGTGAGAGTTGGACTGTGAAGAAGGCTGAGCGCCGAAAAATTGATGCTTTTGAACTGTGGTGTTGGAGAAGACTCTTGAGAGTCCCTTGGACTACAAGGAGATCCAACCAGTCCATCCTAAAGGAGACCAGTCCTGGGTGTTCACTGGAAGGACTGATGCTGAGGCTGAAACTCCAATACCTTGGCCACCTCATGCAAAGAGTTGACTCATTAGAAAAGACCCTGATGCTAGGAGGGATTGGGGGCAGGAAGAGAGGGGAATGACTGAGGATGAGATGGCTGAATGGCATCACTGACTCCATGGACATGGGTTTGGGTAAACTCTAGGAGTTGGGGATGGACAGGGAGGCCTGGTGTGCTGCGATTCATGGGGTCATGAAGAGTTGGACACGACTGAGTGACTGAACTGAACTGAACTGAAGTGGACATCTGAATATAGTAACAAATCCAGCCCCGCTTACTCAATGCTCATTCTTGAAATCAGGTCAAAAGTTGTAAACCCCGCTGCCATGAAGTTATTCTTATATTGCCCCATCTTTATAGAATCCAGCCAGTCACCGACTGTCACGAACAAAGGATATTCGGGAACTTCACCAGGGGAGTCTGGCATTCTATAAGGAATAAAACAAACAAGCATGGAGATCATTTAAAAACCAGATAAAGCAAAAAATACCCAAATTTATTTTTAATTTTTACAATATTCTCACATCAAATGTTTCATCCTCCCTAGAACTAGATTTAAAAATGTTCCATCATATTCAAATCAGCCACTTTTATCTGGTCAGTTTGCTTGTCAGTTGCTTTTGTCTTTTCTTACTTTTGCCACTACTAGGTCTTATACTTGAGGTGTCTTTAGAAAACCTGTATCTTGCTAAAATCTCTTTGTTTTTCTCTTGCATGAAATTGTGCTTTCAAATTTGAAGAGAAGCCCCCCAAAAGCTAACTAGCCACAGGCTATTCACTTATACACTTTCTGACCTCCATTGATTTCATGCCTTATTGCCTTTTTCACATTTACTATGAGAGCCCCTTCTGTTTTTAATGGTGAATTTATAGGTCAAGGCCTCATTTATTCTCAAACATTCAACAAGAATTTATTATTTATGAAAAAAGTAATTTCTGTTGTCACAGAGCTCAATTTCATGAATAAGATTTACATATATCCAAGCACAGGGTAATACAGCCAAAAGCACAGACATTAATAAAACACAAAACTAAAGAAAATCAATGAAATTTGGGGTGAGCAAGAAAAAAGAATCTGCCACTGATGGGTCTTATAGTAAATGATATGGAAATCTGTGGGGCTTCCCAGGTGGCTGCTGCTGCTGCTAAATCACTTTAGTCGTGTCTGACTCTGTGTGACCCCATAGACGGCAGCCCACCAGGCTCCCCCATCCCTGGGATTCTCCAGGCAAGAACAATGGAGTGGGTTGCCATTTCCATCTCCAATGCATGAAAGTGAAAGGTGAAAGTGAAGTCGCTCAGTCGTGTCCGACTCTTAGTGACCCTATGGCCTGCAGCCTACCAGGCTCCTCCATCCACTAGTGGTAACGAACCTGTCTGCCAATGCAGGAGACTTAAGTGACTAAGGTTCAGTCCCTGGGTTGGGAAGATCCCTTGCAGAAGGGCATGGCAACCCACTTCAGTATTCTTGCCTGGAGAATCCCACGGACTGAGGAGCCTGGTGGGCGACAGTCCATAGGGTCCAAAGAGTCGGACACGACTGCAGCGACTTAGTTCACATGCATAGAAATCTGTATTCCTGTTCCTAAGATCTGATGCAAAGGGTATTTCAGTTGGGGATATTTTTGAAGTTTTAATATAAAAGTAATATAAAAGTATTATTTTGAAAAGGCTAGTGAATATGTGTATATATAGATACATATGTCTATATACACAAAAGTAGTTTTATATAAGCTAAAGTCAGAGAGAATAAAAGCAGAAATAACCTTAGAAATTACAGTAAAAATAACTAAGAAGTGTATATTTAAGGCATTCTAATATAAACTATATTGTTCACCTTACTGAAATACCTGGAAAATAATATTAAAAACATTTTGTATGGTGTTAAAAATAACTGATGTGAATGATTTTATAATAATAACAATAAATGTGCTTTATCATCTCTTTAGGATAATAAGTATATTATTTTGAAAATTATTAGGTCTAGAGTTTATATCAAATGATAAAGCTGTAACTTTTTTTATGTTTGGTATTTGAGTCAATCAGTATTTTCTAAGTAATAAAAAATTTCCCACCACAAGTAAATTACTGAACTATTTTTATATTGAATATTGAAGGATAATCCAACTCTCATTTACTTCTCTTTTAATTTTTTATAAAGTTTAAAGGATAACAGAATCCACAGAGACTTAACTAGAGCCATTTTTTAATATTTACATTGTGAATATTTTATCATAACAGTTTTCAAATATTATTCATATTTGAACTATTTCATCTTAAAATACAAACCAATAATACAGGAGCATATATGATTAAACCATCTGAATAAGAATTCCTCCACTAAAGTAAAATGGCATATGCAAGTTATATAAGCCTAAAATTGATTTGTGCTGAGGTTTGACAGAAAACAATAAAATTCTGTTAAGTAATTATCCTTCAATTAAAAAATAAATTAATTTAAAAAACTATATGAGAGTTGGAATTAAATTCTAAGGTCAATATATAAGGGGAAAATGGAAACTCTTAAACAACCAAAATTACCCTTAAAATCCTTTAAATTACCCTTAAATCATCAGAACCTGGATCTTTAAGGAGCACAAAAGCCAGAGACGTAATACATTGTCAAACAACTTGTACACTGTATGACCCCTGAAGACCCTGAAAGTTGCCCTTTGGAATTATTTAGGACAAAGTTCCTACTAAAGACCTAAAATTCACTTCTGATTTTTCTTTGATTTTATATTGACTTCTATTTTTCTGAACTGGATTCTAGCTGAAGGTGGGCATGGGGTGAAGAAGGATGACAGGGAATTTCAGGGATTATTGCTCTTTCTACACAACAAAATCTGCATAAACTAAACGCACCTGTGATTGTGTTTGTACAGTGTTATAGTCCATATGGAGTCTGGTGACACTTCATAGTGATTCCTTTTTACCAGTACTTAATTCTGTTACCATATTTCCTCTTTTGGAGGCTGTTAAGTCCATTTTATTTTCCTGTACTAAAAATGGCAGTGCTATTTGATTATGGACTGTTACATTCTAATTAATATCAGAATGATTCAAGACAAAGTTTAGTTATGTTCAAAAGGTGAAAGATATCATGGCATCTACCAACAGGCATTTTAACTGTTGCTATATTTCTTAGTTTCCTAGAGGTGTTTATACTAATAATTATCAAATAAAAGTTTACATATAAATAAGAATAAAGGTATCCATGGCAAATAGAGTTAAACAGGGTTTTAAATTGTGCCATTTCTTTGTTTTTAGTATCCTAATGTGTAGTATGGATCCAGAAGAGGATTCAGAATAGCTTTTGCACTATTTTCCTAAATTTTCTAATCAGTTTCCTATGGAACATATTTCAGAGAATAGTGCTGTAGTAAGTTCACTGACCAAGTTTAATATCAAAATGACTAGGGTACCCCTATTGCTAATTGTCATAAATAAAAACACGTACATTAGAAAGCTGAATGTTCTATTTTATTTTTTGAATGTTCTACACTGTGGCTCTCATGTCTTTTAATTACTCATCTGAGAAATCTGTTGAAACTGAACAAAATTAAAAGCATGTGTTTAGGTGCTTCCATTCATACTCCTATATACCATTCTTGATGCACAGACATAGGCAGATGGTTTCCACTTCTCTCTCCTGAGAGAACTCAAGTTTTCACAATTCATATAATTGGTGAGTGGAAATATTATTTGCTAATTTTATGTCCTTAAAGGACATAAGATATAGAAAGGTCATAGAAGGACATTCTGTACACTAAATGACTTAAATGGCCAATTTGTCTGTTGAAAAGCAGCCACTGTTTGCTCTTAGACTGTTTCAATACTGTAATTCCTGTTCCCTCCACACATCTTTAGTAACCTAGTTACTCTTTGGCCTTTATATAACTGCATTGGCAGTTGATTTAGTAAGGTCAAGGTCCCCACATTGTTCACAGCCACTGTGCAATAACTTTTCTTTCACCTTATCTTATAATGACGTTGAAAAATGCTGTTATTTTCTGGCTTTGAGGGCTGGGTACCATCACCCTCACATGAATTCTCTGGGATATTACCTGATAAACAATAAATGCCCTTTCTTATCAACCATGTACAATGATAAATTCAGTCTGCTATTTGCTGAGCATGTAGAAATTTCCGCTATTTGGTGATTAGTGGGAGCTGTCCACCTGAGAAATGTTTTTACAGCAAAACCTGCGGCTACATAAAAAAAAAGTACGTATTGTAGAACAGAAGGTCAAAGGTCTACTACTTTCTTCAGAAAAATGAGGAGGGGGCAGAATTAGAGGAAATTCTACCAGGTATAAATTATGGTCAATTTAGATCAGAGAAAGGGCTGGAGTATAGCTAGAAGAGGTAATGTTATAGTTTAAGGTACAATAAACATATTCTTAGTACATCTAAATATGTAAAAATTAATAGCACTGATAGAGCTGAAAGTGCTTCCATTCATACTCCTATATACCATTCTTGATGCACAGACATAGGCAGATGGTTTCCACTTCTCTCTCCTGAGAGAACTCAAGTTTTCACAATTCATATAATTGGTGAGTGGAAATATTATTTGCTAATTTTATGTCCTTAAAGGACATAAGATATAGAAAGGTCATAGAAGGACATTCTGTACACTAAATGACTTAAATGGCCAATTTGTCTGTTGAAAAGCAGCCACTGTTTGCTCTTAGACTGTTTCAATACTGTAATTCCTGTTCCCTCCACACATCTTTAGTAACCTAGTTACTCTTTGGCCTTTATATAACTGCATTGGCAGTTGATTTAGTAAGGTCAAGGTCCCCACATTGTTCACAGCCACTGTGCAATAACTTTTCTTTCACCTTATCTTATAATGACGTTGAAAAATGCTGTTATTTTCTGGCTTTGAGGGCTGGGTACCATCACCCTCACATGAATTCTCTGGGATATTACCTAATAAACAATAAATGCCCTTTCTTATCAACCATGTACAATGATAAATTCAGTCTGCTATTTGCTGAGCATGTAGAAATTTCCGCTATTTGGTGATTAGTGGGAGCTGTCCACCTGAGAAATGTCTTTACAGCAAAACCTGCGGCTACATAAAAAAAAAGTACGTATTGTAGAACAGAAGGTCAAAGGTCTACTACTTTCTTCAGAAAAATGAGGAGGGGGCAGAATTAGAGGAAATTCTACCAGGTATAAATTATGGTCAATTTAGATCAGAGAAAGGGCTGGAGTATAGCTAGAAGAGGTAATGTTATAGTTTAAGGTACAATAAACATATTCTTAGTACATCTAAATATGTAAAAATTAATAGCACTGATAGAGCTGAAAAGTTTTTACTCTAACAGCCCTTTGAGTTTGTAATAGTACTGGTATTTTCATTTAGAAAGTTCTTAGGTTATCATAGGTACCAAACTACCATTAAAAAGCAGGGAGGTTTTTCTCCTCAAAGCTTTTCCATATTTTATATTCATCATGTAAATATAAAAGTAATAAATCTATCCAAAATGGTTCAAGGAAACTTACACTTTGAGAAACACTATTCCAAGGCAGGATCTTATTTTAATATGAAACTACCACATTCTTAAAGGCTTTTCTTCCTTTACCACTCTAACAAAATTTCTTCCTTTCTAGTTTTTACCTTTATATATTTTTAGCAGAGGTCTACAGATAGTGTCCATTCTCTTTGTATTTCTGTATTTCATATGTTGATGAATATTTTCCATGTTTCAATGGTCTTCATAGCTCATTTTCAAGTGAGTACATAATATTCTATGTTTCAATGGTTAATAATTGTTAATCCCCTGAGTTAGACTCTTAAATTGCTATCAATCTTACTAAATTTATTACAGATGATTATGTAATTATAGAGCATGTATTTTTATGCTTCAGTTGAATTATTTCCTTGGGAAAAACCCCATAAGATGGAAGAATTTTAAGAGTCAGTTAGAACTCCCTGAGGGCAGGAATCATATCTCATATCTCTTTCTATTTTCTGTAGGCCTTAGCATAATGCTGAAAGTACTAAAGGAATTCATTAAATAAGTGATAATTAAGATTTGAATATCCTCTGCAGAAAAGTTTGGTCCATGACCTAATGTGATGTATGAAGAATCTATTTTCATTTAACTCATTAAATGGAATAGTAAGAATCTATTGCTAGAATGGTCATCCTATTAATGAATATGTTGTTTATTTAGATTACTCCTTGTATCGCAAATATGTTTGTTTATGTCTGTCTTTATAGGTTTCAACCCTGAATATTCACTGGAAAGACTGATGCTGAAGCTGAAGCTCCAATACATTGGCCTCTTGATGTGAAGAGCTGACTCACTGGAAGTTTCTTATGCTGGGAAAGATTGAAGGGTGGAGAGAAGGGGATGACAGAGAATGAGATGGTTGGATGGCATCACTGACTCAATGGAATGGGTTTGAGAAAACTCTGGGAGACAGTGAAGGACAGGGAAGCCTGGCGTGCTGCATTCCATGGGGTTGCAAAGAGTCAGACACAACTTATCAACTAAACAACAACAGATTTCAACAGAGTGAAGGATAGGAAATTAAAGGCGAGTGAGACAACAAAGGGTTAGGGGACCTAGCATCACAACATTTACTTTATTCAGTATCACTATTTTTACGTGAGTTTCTCATCTCATGACCAAGGGACTACACTTCACATTATTTAGTGAATCCATAAAACAATCTGGCTTCCCTCATACTCAGTTGGTAAAGAATCTGCCTGCAGTACAGGAGACTTGGATTAGATTCCAGGGTTGGGAAGGTCCCCTGGAGAAGGAAATGGCAATGACTTCAGTATTCTTGCCTGGAGAATCTTATGGACAGAGGCAGGCTACTGTCCATGCGGTCTCGAGTCAGATACAACTTAGCGACTAAACCACCACCACATAAAACAATCTACTACACACACTACCTACCTATCTTTTGAAGGAAGAATTTATCTAACTAGATAAATAGGAAAACACTGCCCTCCCTATAATTAGGCCTGTCAACTTGAAAACAAGTTCAATTAATGAAAACTTTTGATATTCTTTAAAAATTTTAGAGTGTGATTTTGCACAAGATGTTATAAAAATCCAAAGTGCATAGTACCATGCCATAAATCTTGTGACTATTGCATGCTTGCAGGCAATATCTCTTTGTTTCAAATAATCTGACTCTCCACAGTGTTAAATTGGGAGTATGATTTTTTGTCAGCCTTTGATTTTCAGTAAGTCATCAGGTTTTTTTTTTGACATTATTTAATTCTCATAATAAGGCTGATAACTGGTAAAAAGTATGAAGGAATAAAATTCAAAGCAAATTTGAAAATTATGTTGTTGTTAAGTTTAAAATTAGAGATATGTTTGAATATTAGGAAGGATAGATACAGGGTAGAAATAACATTGTTTGAATATTTCCCACATTCTGAGTAGAGTTCTCAGCATATGTCACTACACTCTGAGTAACATCACTGGATCTCAAGGAAAGTCCATTTTTTATATGTAAATAATTCCCCTATGGCTCAGTGGGTAAAGAATTGGTGTGCAATGCAGGAAACACAGGAGACTCAGGTTCGATTCCTGGGTTGGGAAGGTCCTTTGGCGAAGGAAATGGCCACCCACTCCAGTATTCTCGCCTGGAAAATCCCGTGGACAGAGGAGCCTGGCAGGCTACAGTCCATGGGGTCACACAGAGTTAGACCTGACTGAACAACTAAGTACACACAGAGGGACAGAAATAGATTTCATTTCATATGTCAACAACAATTCATTGCCAGTGGTAATCAAAATGTGGTCTTAAAAAGGATACAGAGGCAGCATCTGGGCTCTGTGAGAAAGTAATGTTTGCCATAACAAGGGAAAGAAGCAGAGCAGATATTTGCCAACACTGGAAAAATTCAATCTACAAAAATGCCTGAGGATGTAATTCTGGAACTATGTTGCTGCTACATTTTCTTCATTTCTGTATTTTGCTGTAGTTACTATTTTCTCTTTTCAAGTAATGTTCTTCAAGTGGCTGAGCACTGCAAGAGGATGTTGAAGGAATATATAGACAATATGCTTCCTTCTTATCCATGAATGAGGGCATATTTATGTTCTATATCCTTGTACTTTCTTAGCAGAACATAAAATAACAGGTTGTGTACTGCTACAAATTCTTTTGGAACTTTTATACACTTCATATATGAAGTCTGATAAAAGTCCAGATAAAATTTATCTGGAGATGCAAAAATGTATCTTGTTTTCCAATAATCATATTTCTGAAACTGAAGTATTGGAAAAGATCTTATAATTTTGGATGGCTGTATACTCTGTAGTGGAAAGAACAGGCTTTGCAGTTGGTAGCTCTCACTCCAATTCCTGACTCAATAATTACCTGCTGTGTGTTGTTGTGGTTCAGTCACTCAGTTGTGTTTGACTGTTTGCAACTCCATGGACTGCAGCATGCCAGGCTTTCCTGTCTATCACCGCTCCCGGAGCTTGCTCAAACTCATCTCCAATGGGTCCATGATGCCATCCAACCATCTCATTCTCTGTCATCCCCTTCTCTCCTGCCTTCAATTGCTCCTGGCATCAGGGTCTTTCCCAATGAGTCAGCTCTTTGCATCTGGTGGCCAAAGTACTGGAGCTTCAGCTTCAGCATCAGTCCTTCCAATGAATATTCAGGGTTGATTTCCTTTAGGATTGACTGGTTTAATCTCCTAGCAGTCCAAGAGACTCTCAAGAGCCTTCTCCAACATCACAGTTCAAAAGCATCAGTTCTTTGGCACTCAGCCTTCTTTATGGTCCAACTCTTGCATCCATTCATGACCACTGGAAAAACCATAGCTTTGACTATATGGATCTTTGTTGGCAAAGTAATGTCTCTGCTCTGTTTTTAAATATGCTGTCTAGGTTTGTCATAGCTTTTCTTTCAGGAGCAAGTGTCTTTTAAATTCATGCCTGCAGTCACCATGTGCAGTGATTTTGGAGCCCAAGAAAATAAAGTCTGTCACTATTTTCATTGTTTCCCCAGCTATTTGTCATGATGTTAATTTTTTGAATGTTGAGTTTTAAAGCAGCTTTTTCACTCTCCTCTTTCACCTTCATCAAGAGGCTCTTAGTTCCTCTTCTCTTTCTGCTATAAGGGTGGTGTCATCTGCATATCTGAGGTTATTGATATTTTTCCTGGCAAGCTTGATTCCAGCTTGTGCTTCATCCAGCCCAGCATTTTGCATGATGTACTCTGTGTATAGGTTAAATAATCAGGGTGACAATATACAGCCTTGACATACTCCTTTCCTGATTTGGAACCCATCTGTTGTTCCATGTCCTTCTAACTGTTGTTTCTTGACCTGCATACAGGTTTCTCAGGAGGCAGGTTAGATGGTCTGGTATTCCCATCTCTTTAAGAATTTTCCACAGTTTGTTTTAATCCACACAGTCAAAGGCTTTAGTGTAGTCAACGAAGCACTGAATTCTCATTTCAATTCCAGAAATGAGAATTTCTGGATTCTCTTGCTTTTACTTGGTAATTTTATCTCTGGTTCCTCTGCCTTTTCTAAATCCAGCTTGAAGATCTGGAAATTCTCAGTTCGTGAACTCTTGAAGCTTAGCTTGTAGAATTTTGAGCACTACTTTGCTAGCGTGTGAAATGAATGCAATTGTGCAATGGTTTGAACATTTTTTGGCATTGCCTTTCTTTGGGACTGGAATGAAAACTGACCCTTTCCAGTCCTATGGCCACTGCTAAGTTTTCCAAATTTGCTGTGTATCCTTGGGAAACTTAGTTTCTTTTGAGTCTCTGATTTCTCACATGAAAGATGGAGATAATAACAGGATTAAATGACATGACAGATAAACATGCCTAGTACAATGACTGGCTCATAGTAGGTTCTCAACAAGAAGCAGTAATAGTTACTGTTGATGATGATAGTAATTTCTCTCAGTATTAGTATTGATATTAACATCAGTATTATTATCATATTGTGGCAACAGTTCATGGGAGTTGAATTTAGATTTTCTAATGGGTAGAAGTTTCACACTTCCTAATTAATATTTAATAGTCTGTCTTTCATCCACAAAGCTTTGCTTATCACTCAGTTGCATTGGGTTTGGCCAGCCTGTGATTTCTTTGGCATGAGAAACAACATTAAAAGTACTAGTTATAAAAATTAAACAGAATAAGTTGTCCATTACTTGGTTTATAAACAATTTAACAAATGGGAATTACGGACAGCTTAGGCAGCACTTAGCAAGATGTTTTAAGAAATGAATGGAAGCATTTATTTCAAATTGTTGAAAATTATTGCCCTCAGAAGACAGCATTATAGGTGCTTTATTAATCGGATGGAGGGAGGTAGTAACATTTAGCCTTATAATGTTTACTTGAAGTTCTCTAAAGCAGATGATATTGATTTGAGCTTTTTCCTACATTCATGGTTCATACATCACTGGAAATCAAGTGCTTGAAAGTTCAACAGTTGACTTATATGTACTGTACTGAGGCAAGTGGTGGTTCCAGTTCCTAAGAATTAAATATTATAAAATGCTTAACTATGGCCCAGCAGGTAATGAGAATATTCCTTTCTACCTTGGCTTGGGTAGAATATGATTTCTGTCATGGACTGGTCCATCTGGTCAAATGCTGCCTTTTTCTGAATGCTACCTTATAGCTGATGCTTTCAAGGAGCCCATAATCTGTAAAATTATCAGTCACATTCTGGTGATCTGGAGCAGGAACTAGAAGAAAGTGCTATTTTCCTATTGCACTGCAGCACTGTCCAAAATGGCACTGGCCAGCTGACTTCCACCTAGTGCATTCAGTAGGTTCTGGTGTCTAGAGGAAATAGGGCTAGGGCTGGAAGAGGTTGGAGGGTGAGTGTGTAGGACAATGTGGGTGGTGTGAGTGACAGACACTTTGTACTATTAAACTGTTGGGCCCCAGATGTAATTCTCGATCCCATGGTAATATGCTTGCTTGGGGTTGCAAGTAACTCTAAGATTGATCCTGAGGGTCATGGGAAAGGGAATAGGGGTGTTTCAAGGGGCATGGCCAGGCACTGCTCCTATTGCCATTCTCTATGGAGCCTTGGCCTCAAGCTGGGTCTTTCTCCCAGGGGCTGAGAATCGTGTGAAAGCTATGGATACTTTGAAAAGAAGTTATAAGATATCACTGTACTGTGAATGAAAGTGAAGGTATCTTGAAATTCATTCATGAGAGGATGACTACTTATATTACTAAGGTATTTTATCAAATTATTTTTTTTACAATCAATTGGATTTAAGTCTATACTTATCACTGCTGCTGCTGCTAAGTTGCTTTAGTCGTGTCTGACTGTGTGACCACAGAGATGGCAGCCCACCAGGCTCCCCTGTCCCTGGGATTCTCCAGGCAAGAACACTGGAGTAGGTTGCCATTTCCTTCTCCAATTCATGAAAGTGAAAAGTGAAAGCGAAGTCGCTCAGTCGTGTCCGACTCCTAGTGACCCCATGGACTGCAGCCTCACCTATATATCCATATAGTTTCTTGAGTAGGAGAGAAAGCAAGAAGACTGGGATTTCCTAGAGCTCTGAATACTCCCATTGGGGTGTGTCAAGGACAAGAAAGTCAGCATTATTTGGAGTGGCTGTTTCAAATAATAAAAGCCTTCACTGACCAATGATTTTTTCTATTGGGTATTCTGTCTTTTGAAAGAAAAATTAATGTTTATGAGATTTCCAGTATCACTCACATAAAATTATTAAGCAGTGGGTTTCAGCCTTTCTCCTCCCTTTTTATCCCCTTAATTTTTTCCCCTATTACTACACTGTCAAGAGAACAGATAAAAGTTTTTTGGGTGAATTCTTGAGAAAAAAAGCAATTAGAGTGGAATAAAAGCCATGGGAACCTAGTGGGTGAGAGAGTTATGTCAGTGCAGAAATGTAAGAGACACTTGGAAGGAGGGGGATCGTAGAGAAAGAGTTACAGGAGAGTGTAATAGGAGCTGTTGTGAATTATACTCTTAGACACTTTCACCTGTTTGAGAGGTACACGGGAGGACAGACTGCAATTCTATGTTCCATCACATCTCCTTAGTCCAACATCACTTGGCGAAGGGAGACTAGGCTTTGGAATTTTGGGGGTGGAGGGGCAGTGTCACGGCTTTGTAAGCATAAAACAAACCAGGCATCCTGTTGATAATACTGCTGTCCTTCAACCTACCACTCCCCAAGCAGCCTCAGTGCTCTAGGATCAGGGTGGGTGGATGGCACTGGGAGTGAGGAGATAGAAATTGGTAACTCACTCAGGCTGCTTTGAAAACAAGAATGCTGATAAAGGTTCAGGCGTGATACCCATATAACTCTGGTTCCTTTTGTTTTCCAACAAAAGTATACTGAGAGCAAAGTCTGTAGGATATATGTGTTTGTCAGAAACAAGGAGAGCAAATCAGTCAGAAAGACTTCCAACTGGATCCCCAAAGAATAGAGTTTAGAATTCAATTAAAACTGCTAACTTTCTATAAAGCCCAGCTCCTGGCCCACCTGTGATGTGTTATCATGAAGCCTGCCTTTCTCTGGCCTTACTGAACATACCCTTTAAACCACAATGCCTAGCCCTCAGATACCAGCCCTCATATGGACTTTACATCTGGATCATTTGTACTTTTTGGTATCTTCTCATCTTAGATTCTTTATAATTTTCCAAATATTATGAACACTTATTATCTTGGAAAGGCAGGGAAGAATTGTTTTTTTTACCTGCTTTTCTTCAAAAAGAAGTCTCTTACCTGCCTGCTTCTACAGTCATAGAACAGTCGGAGAGTTCCGCTGGTGGGCACTGGCTGTGGAGTCCATTCACCCTGTAGAGCAAGATGCCCACATTAAATCATTCAGACTCAATCCACATCCTAGTAGCGCTTTCCCCCCAACATTAAAGCATACTTGTCTCTTCAATAAAACATATAAAAACAAAGCCCATGAAACACTTTCTCCAACTACTTCTCTTTCTCTTCAAAGACAGATTTTTTGAGAAACCAGTGCTGGACGTGGTACTTGGCATTGCTCTTCTCTCTGACCTCACCTTCATCCCTCCCCTATTGTGTCTGTCTTACACAACATTACTGAGAATGCACTTGCAAAGGCCACCCGTGAATTGCTAAGTGCATAGTTGTTAAATCCAATGGACACACTTCATTTTTATCTTACTGGTGCTTTGCGGAGCCTGGGACATTAAACTCCTTGGAACTGTTTCCCTCTCTGGCTTCTACGATGCTGCTCCTTCCTCCTTTCCTCATTACCTGTCTGATTGTTTTTCCTGTCTCCTTTGTGTACTTTGCTCCAGGTCAGTTCTTAACTCTTGGTGTTCCAGAGGGTGACATTCTTCCTGTTTCTTTGCCCTGACCTTTCCTAGTTTGGCTTGCTGCAAACATTTGACAGTCCCTGCTTCCAGTCTTGTTCCTTGTTTTACACTTTCAGTTTAAATCAGCCCTGGAATGATGTTTCAGAAATGCAAATGTGATCAGGCGGTTCTCTTGCTTAAAATCCTTCAAGGGCTGCCCATTGCTTTTATGATAAAATCCAAAGTGGCACCCCCACCCTACCCTCACCACTCCAGCTTCTGTGCTGGGCTGCTAGAGGGAAGACGGCTAGAGTAATAGTTTAATCTCTAGCTATTTCATGCTTGGCTTCACTTTACTGAGGCTGCCAATTAATGATTTAGAGGTGAACTCTTCTGTGCTCTGCTGTGAACTGAGGCTTGTTTTGAGGAGTCCTTGAAGAGCCTTTGGCCTTATTGTCAGTCAAACTGGCATTGACTTGAACTTCTGACCTAAAGCTGAACATCTGCATAGCCTATTGGCCATCTCCTGAGTCAGGAAAGTAAGCTTTGAACGTGCTTTGGTTATGTTTAAGTCCAATTTGGTCTAAATTCAGAAATGTATTTTCAACTTGATAGTGTTTTAAATGTGTGTTCAGACATAGATGGTAGTGTTGTGTTTTTTTTTTTTCCTTCTAGTCGCCCTCTTATAATTGCTTTTCAGAGAGAAGTGAGTAGATCTTCTCAACTCTACTGACTTTTATAAAATGGGAGATGAACTTCATTTTCTTGTCTTGTCATCTGTCTTTTTCTGATTTTAGCAATGGAAAGTAACAACAGCTGGATGTGATCATATCAGCAGGAAACATCCTTGCTCCCGACTGATTCACAAATTGCCCCTGTCTTGCTTGCTATTTCAAACAGAGGGACAGAATACTGAATGGACAAGAAAATTAAAGAGGCTGCACACACACGCACACACACATTCTACTTATAAGGAAAAATCAGTAAATCAAGAAAGGAATTATAAATACTATAGACCCACACAGGAAAAAATATTTAAAAAGGGATTCATAAAGATTAGATATGGAGAAACAGAAAGGGGGAACCTGCTTTCTTGTGGAAAAAATCATTTAAAAAAATGTTAATAAATTGCTTTTTCAGCTGATAAATATGGCTTACATAAAATATCCTAAAAAGTAGACAACCAAGACAGTTATCAAGGCAAACTTTCTCCTCTTTACCTGTTAGTCTTGTCTGCAGCCTGAAAGAAATCATGATTGTCAAGGGGAAAAATCAACATTATGCGTCTTACACAAGGATGTCTCTACCAGGGTGTGAAGGGCACTGGGATTGCGGATCAGTTTGTCAAGGAAGCTGACAATGTCAGTAAATTTTGGTCTGTGATTTCTCTCCTTCTGCCAGCAGTGGAGCATCAGCTGGTGTAGAGATGCCGGACAGCCCATGGGAGCTGGTAGTCTGTAACCTTCTTCAATGGACAGGATGACCTAAATGCAAACATACACAGTTATCCTCTTACTTCTGGGGACAAACAATACATACGCTGTTATAATTCCTTTTATACAGGAAGCGGAAACCAAAACATTGGTAAGCATGAAAACTACTTGTGACTGCATGTAGTCTAGACAAGGATAAATACAAAAATTGTGATCAAGAATTACAAGTATCTTCATGGCATCTGCTGACTCCTCTTGAGAGGAAAAATATGTTTTTTAAACTTGTGATATAAAGATGAGAGGTTAAATTTCATCACAATTTCCAGAAATAGTTTTTGTGTGATTTAGCTAGAATGTCTCAAAACCCAGTTAGGACATCAGAAAGTCAGCCTAACTAATATGGATGCATTTAGTAAAAACCATACGTGACAAATGTTTTAAGTAAAATTGTACTTCTGCTGAATTCCTGAATCACTTTTTATTCTTTTATAATAATGTCAGTGCATATTCTTTTTGCAGCTATCCTTCCTTCTTTTTTATTTATTTGCCATTTAATTTCTCTTCACTTACTTCTGGCTTTCCCCTAGTCTCACACTGACATGATTATGAAGTCCTTCCAGAATTTCTAAGGTAATTTAATCTTTGAAATGCTATCAGTGTTCAGTTTAAGACCACAGAGCAGCAGAACATTTAGCCTGAGTATCCTCTGGCCTAGCACTCTCTAACAGAACTTTCCATGATGACAGAAATACTCCCTCTGTTCAGTGTGGTAACAAGTGGTTATATGGCTATTGAGCACTTGAAATGCGGCTAGTAAGACTGAGGAGCTGAATTTTACTTCCAGTTAATTTTAATTAATTGACCTTAAATTTTAAATAGCCACAGGGGCAATGGTTACTATATAGGACAATGCAGATCTAGGGAAAGGAATCTCTGTAAGAAGCCAAAGTTAAGAGTAACAACAAGATGAGAGTAATTTTATTTTTTTTGGTACTTAAGAAATCACATCAAGATAAGGTAAGATATTTACTATTCATCTTTTTAATATATAACCCACTGGAATTTCCTAATCATGCAGTAAAACTGACCTGGAATTTATGTAGTTTATTTTTAAATGAAGAGTTCAAAAGTATTCATGTAGCTATTCTTACATTGTCTCTGGGGGAAAGACAAGAGAAAGGGTTTATTGTCTGTATTTTTGATGTGGGAAAATTGAGGGACAGACTGATATTTAAAGAGAAGCAATTTCACCTCTTCCCCATGCCAACAACAAAAATACAAAAATGCAAATGTAAATATTGTTATCAGTGCTCTCTTTATTGTAGCACCCTCTGTGCATTTTCACTTTCTACAATTAAAAAAACCCCTCATTTTCATTTTTATGTGACTCCATTTGACATGACTCTGAGATATCAATAATTTATGCTAGAAGTAGCCTGTAAAAAGAAGCAATAATAGGCTGCAGGAACCTCCTCTTAATTGTTAAGCTTAGCTTTTTAGTAATAGGGAATTTTTCATAATCCCATCAGTGTCTTTGTGACCACAACACTTTAACCTATCAGAGTACTAGCTTTTTTTTTTCTGTTCATTTTATATCTCTTATTAAATATGATGCTTTTTCTTATCTGTTTTCTATTTTTGCTACTGACTAGGCCTGAATTTTAACACATTTTGCAACACATTTTAGTAAAACAGGATATGTATAAAAATGCTTGTAATGCATCAAAACTACTATGGATAGCTTTAAAAAGGAACTAAGAAAAATAGGATAGAATTCCATTATAGAAAGACTTTAAAACCCCACCCCAAGAGACCTCTCTAGGTAATCTCAGAGTTACCTAATTATAAGTGCATAGAATAGATGACAAGTGAAGTTATAGTCTGAGAAAAAAATTAGCTGCCTTTATTAAGCACATGTGCTAAATGCTTTGCATATTTTTTTCATTTACTGCTTAAAATAACTCAATATGGTAGTTATTATTATCCCTATTCTTAAATGAGGAAATTTAGACTCTGGTAAGTTAGGAAACTTGTCTAAATTCACACAGCATAGGCAGCAGAGCTGAAATCTGAACTTAGTTCCTTATAGCTTCCAAACTTGTCCTCTGGTTAGTCCCCAGGAATGCTTTTCAGTTCTCATGAAAATGTCTTCCTCTCCTGTTTTATATCAATTTTAGGAGTGATAATTACCATTTTATCTTTTGTTGTATATCTACTAACTGGACTTCAAATCCAATCCTAAGTTTTATAATAAGGATAAATCAAAAACATATTTAGTTCATAGTTTGCAAAATGTAATCTCTGGCTGAATAGAGTAGTTTCTGAATGCTTCTGAATCCTGTACACATTTCTATTATTGCATCTATTAAACTGTATTATAATTTTCACCTGCTTTCTGTCAGGTGAAATATACTTGAAAGCAGGAAGTTCATCTCTATATTTTTGTATATTTATCCCTAATTATGGTACCTGATGCATTAATTAATGTTATTGACCAAAACAAAAGCTAATAGAGGAAATTTTGGGGTTTGTCTTGATATAGGAGCAGACTCTTAGAAAATCTGGAGATTCAACTACCCAAGAGAGATTCAAAGCAGAAGTCAGCATTTGAAGTGCCTCAGAAAGAAATATTCGTAAAAAAATTGGGACATCAAGCATTATTGTTCAAAATGATCTCCTGATTTCCCTCTGGTTTGGCTGGACAATGAGCCAAGTGAGATTGGGCCATGTTCTTCTCTAAGACAAAGGCATTGGACCCGAAGTCAGATTCCTATAAAGACTTGTGGCTTTTTCCTCCTGTCCAGAAGGTTTACTATTTCCCATGATTCAAACATCCTTAGCTGTTGAAGAGCTGACTTTTCCAGACAACTCCTGTAAACAGTTGACACCCAAATCCAAATTGCCTGGTGCCAAGCAAGCTGTCTATTCTCTTTTGCAAAGTTGCTCTCATGAGTATCCTGTAGGAAGAGACAGTGACAAGAGAGTGGGTCCTTCACCTGGAACCTTTATCCACAATGTGTTCAGCAAGTGTCTAGTTCCACCATGCCTTTCCGTGGGGATACTCGTAGACTTGGGGACTCATGACATTTCTCCTTGCTGACCTCTAGGTTTAAAGTTTTCCCTGTTCTTTAACTTGTGACTTTGTGAACTTTGTCCTGAGCCCTGGTTCATGACAGATGTTAATCATGAAGGTCCCACCTTAGAGGAAATGCTATTAACAACAACGTGACAATAATAATTACTAACAATTATTGGGCGCTCTTGACTACTTCCAGGTGCCATTTCTAAATGATTTACATGCATCAACTCTTTTAATCCTCACAATAATATTATGTGGTAGGTACTATTTTTATCCCCAGTTTACAGACAAGGAACATAAACATGGAGAAGTTCAACTGGCAAACACTACACATCTAAAAGTTTTGAATTAGAAGGAGCTAGAAAAGAAACTTGAGCAATACGATTCAAAAAATGGTTAAAAGATACAACATATTTCTAATGGATTTTTAATTTATCCAAAGAGATAAATATTCATCACTTAAAATGTACTATTAAACATACCATGTATAAGGGATAGCATAATAAGAAACATCTCTGTCTTTAGGAAATGTATAATCTAATGAAGGTGACCAAGGAATCTGCATACGGAACATGCCATGTAGAACAGGGAGTCATGGAAATTTGTCAGAAGAGTACCTATCTGAGCCTTTGGGAGACTTCTCAGAGGAGGTGAACTAAATGTAGAAGGTATCAGGGTCCATGAGATTAAATGGGTCTAAGAGAAGAGATGTGATCTAATTAAGGAATTGAAGTAGATTTCTTTAACTAGACCAGATTCTGCAAAGAGAAGAATGGTGAGATTTGAGGCTGGAAGGTTAAGTAAAAACTATGTTTCTTGAGATCATGAATGATTTTTCATGCTATAAACACAGACTTTATGAAAAGGGAGAAGGATTTGGCAAGTAGATGGCATTAGATTTGCCTTTTGGAAGCTCACTGTGGCTGAATTATGGAAAGTGGGAGGACAGGGAAGGCCAGGAAGGAGGCTTGCAGTGATCCAGGCAAGAAGTCAGGATAGCCTTAGTTGAAGCAGAGGCCAAAGGGTACAAGTAGTAGATTGACTTGTCAGGAATGTAGGACTGGGGTGAGATTAGATAGGGAAGTAGAGGGAGAAGAGAAGATTGACTTGTAGAGTTTTGGCGTGGTCAAGGAAACAAAGGAGGAGGAGCAATTTTGGGGCTGGAGTGACCATGAATTAAATTTTCTATGAGCTTTCTGGTCTCTGATTCAAGTAACATATGAAACTTTGAGAGCTTATTATATGTCAATTTCTGGGCTAGGTATTTTAACATAGCTTAACTTCTATGTGAGTGTGGTTATACATATTTTGTAGGTAAGAAAATTGAAGCTCTAACTGATGAACAGATTGTGTCAGATTCACATAGCTAGTAATTTCCTGAAGACTGGACCAATATTATCACCTTGGTACTCTCTGAATCATGACAGCGGTAGAAAAAAAATCTGCCCTGAGTCTTGTGCTGCATTCCAGACTCATCCCCTAGAATTAACTCTTAAGCTTCTCGTAGACATTTATACACTCCCTGCTTTCACTCTCACCCACCTGCTGATGACTTTCATTCTTGTAGCTCCAGTTCAGCTTTCTCTCAAGATTTCTACATATATTGTCTCTGGGATTTTTTTTTTTTTTTTGTTGTTGTTCAAAACTAACCTTGTTCCTAAGTTTGGCATTTCTGTCCTCTGAAAAGGGTAGCATTCTTTTTCCAATGATTTAAGTCAGAGATCAGTGGGTCCTCTGGGCTTCTGTCTTTTCTGGTGCTCAAAACTAACTTAGATGTTGATTCCACCAACTCCATATACTTTAAATACAGCTCATTTTTAATCCTCTTCTCAAATGATTTATTTTTCATTTTGATCACTGCAACAGCCACTTAATTAGTCTTTCTGTCTCCCCTCTAACTCCTCAATAACTTCTGCAGTGCACCCGAAGCAGTCCTGCTGATGTGAAACTGATCGCACTCCTTCCATATCTGGAATTCTGCAGCGGCTCACTATGACCCAGGTTCTCAATCCTCACCTCTGGCACTGTCCTGCTTCTTCTCTGCCTTGGCCACAAAACACTCGCACTCTCTGAGCTGGGCAAGCCGAGTTCAAGAGCAGGAACTATTTCTTTTTTCTATGAATTCCCGGCATCTAAAACAATGCCTTGTCAAATCAAAGAGTGAACTTCAGTTGTCATATATATGATCTATGGCAGCTGTATATTAACCTTTATCTTCATAAACATGTCTTTTGTGGGAAGTTTTGTTTTATAAACATTTCTGGTTCCCTACTTAAGGACTGACAGGCAGCCAGCAGCATATGGAGTGCTTTGTCTAAAAGACTAAATGAGATTTGTTTTAAGATATGAAGGGGTGATAATTACTAGAGAGAATTTTGTTAATAGCATGGTTTTATGATAGTTGTAGGCTGTCATCCTTTGCAGAAGAATTATGCAAGGTTATACCCTTATTTTACAGTGTAAGAAGAAATTTAAAATAAAGTGAAAAAATATGAAAATGACTGCAGTGATAACTTCTGTGCAGAGGTAGAAGGAATTAGATTTTGTCAGAAGTTATTATCTAAAACCTGGTGGGTTATTCTAAATAGATCATACTGGTTCCTTGTCATTGACACTACAATTTTTAGCATCCTAGAATCAACACTAGGCCGAGGTGGGGCACATAGCAGACTGTTCTGCTCTTGTTGAATCTGATGAGTTTTCCAATTGTGCTGAAGGTTTCTGAATCAAAGAATACGATGTGAACCTTTTATTAAACTAGGCAAACAAGGAGCAGATAGTCAATAGGAAGATACTGAGATATCCCTGAACAATGCCGTTGAACAAGAAATGTTTGGGCTTGTGCTGGTAAACACATTTTTATGTTGTAACACTGCTCAATATCTCCCAAAGAGAAGCACAGTGAATTTAGTTGTTCATATTCCTTTTAAAATAAACTGTCTCAAAATTTCAGTAAGGGCTGAAATGTACAATAGTAAATGAAATGTGAAATGATTCTATTTTTGTCTTTTCTCTAAATATTCATCATAACTTTGTGGGAAATCTGTAATTTCAAGTTGAAAGTGGATGGTGAAGCAGAGTCCCAGTATATCCCTACTTTTCATGATGATGATTATTTATAGATATGAAGACATTCAGATTTATAAAACAGTAAAACTGAAAGCCCTGGCAATGTAGTTTTCTGATATGCAATGTAAAAGTTGTATCTGCACAGGCAAAAGAAGGAAAGAAAAAAGAAAGGAAAGAAGTGGTTATAAGTAAATCACATTTAAAATCTCATACCTACTCTCTTAGTCAATATTTTTCAACATACAGAAATTATAATTCAGTGGAAAGCAATCAAAACTCAAATGAAAATCAGTGTACACTGAAAAAAAAAAATAAGGGGGATAGAGTGGTGAACATTCCCCTTGATGGCTTATCAGGTAAAGAATCTGCCTGCAATGCAGGAGACACAGGAGATGTGGGTTTGATCCCTGGGTTGGGAAGATCCACTGGAGGAGGAAATGACAACCCACTCCAGTATTCTTGCCCAGAGAATCCCATGGACAGAGGAGCCTGGCGGGCTACCGTCAACAGAGTCTCAAAGAGTCGGATGCAACTGAGACTAAGCACATAAGAGTGGTGAAAGAATAAGATACAGACAGAAAACACTTTTTCTGAGGCTAATTTATAATTTGTAAATCACTAAGGTATGGAAACATAAGGTTTCCTTAATTGAAAGAGACACGTGTACCCCAGTGTTTATCACAGCACTGTTTAGAATAGCCAGGACATGGAAGCAACCTAGATGTCCTTCAGCAGATGAATGGATAAGAAAGCTGTGGTACATATACACAATGGAGTATTACTCAGCCATTAAAAAGAATACATTTGAATCAGTTCTAATGAGGTGGATGAAACTGGAGCCTATTATACAGAACAAAGTAAGCCAGAAAGAAAAAACCAATACAGTATACTAACACATATATATGGAATTTAGAAAGATGGTAATGATAACCTTGTATGTGAGACAGTAAAAGAGACACAGATGTATAGAACAGTCTTTTGAACTCTGTGGGAGAGGGAGAGGGTGGGATGATTTGGGAAAATGGCATTGAAACATGTATATTATCATATATAAAATAAATCGCTAGTCCAGGTCCAATGCATGATACTGGATGCTTGGGGCTGGTGCACTGAGATGACCCAGAGGGGATGGTACGGGGAAGGAGGAGGGAGGGGGGCTCAAGATGGGGAACACATGTATACCTGTGGAGGATTCATGTTGATGTATGGTAAAACCAATACAATATTGTAAAATAATTAACCTCCAATTAAAATAAATAAATTAAAAAACAATTTAAAAAAAAAACTCTATATTTCAGACAGTTCTCCAATCTTATTTTATGGAAGTCTCCATAGAATGTCAAGGACCTATAAAAATGGAGAATGTTCATCTTCAGTAAGACACCAGTCAGATTGCTGAATAAGTGGACAAAATGGGGGAATTGACTTTTCACTTTCATGCATTGGAGAAGGAAATGGCAACCCACTCCAGTATTCTTGCCTGGAGAATCCCAGGGACGGGGGAGCCTGGTGGGCTGCCGTCTATGGGGTCGCACAGAGTCGGGCATGACTGAAGCAACTTAGCAGCAGCACCAGCCCTCTTATAAGTTAAAAGGTTGCTGATGAAAGTGAGGTCGCTCAGTCACGCCCAACTCCTAGCGACCCCATGGACTGCACCCCACCAGGCTCCTCTGTCCATGGGATTTCCCAGGCAAGAGTACTGAAGTGGGGTGCCATTGCTACTTCTTGAGACTGAGATAATTAAAACTTTCTATGCAGCAATGCTTCAGGGTGTAAGTAGTGGAATGAGCATTAGTGAAGGAGTCACATGAACTGCTCTGGAGTCTGAAATTTCACTAACAAGCTCTGTGCTTGGGCAATTCTCTGTCTCCTTATTAAGGGGGGTGTGGTGGGAAGACCTGGATTCAGTGCTTGTGACAGTGCCTTTCAGCTCAAAAAGCTGTGTTTCTATGGTCAGTGAAACTGAAGGCTTAATTTGCAAGATCTCTGGTAACATCTCTTGATCTCAAAGATCTTTGACCACCAGATCTAGACTTGGCATCCCTTGAAAGGACTGTTTCCCACAGAGCTCCAAGTGCAGGGAGACAAAAATCCAGATGGGTCCAAGTATATCGTAGTAAACTAAGATTAGGAAGATTTGGCGGACCAAGATATTCTTTACTAGGCAGGTACCCACCAACAAAGTATATTTTTTGAAATATAAAAACAATGTAAAGACATATTCCAAATCAACATTTTTGAAATGAGAAGACAACATTCTTAAAACTCAGGCTCATATT